>JASDQU010371522.1:42359-69146 GCA_032191745.1 Picea mariana
CGGAAATATATGTATATTGCATGCTATGTGTCATTATTATTTCTATTCTAGCCATGGGAGTTTGATTTCCATGAATATATGTGAATCCATACTTATTTATTTCCACTGCATTTTAATTATCACACATGTGGATGAATTGTTTTTTTAATTTCGGACCTTCCTAGGAGGCTTAGTTGGTTTTCATTATAGGGATATGGATTATTAGGGTCAAAATTAGAAATCCCTATATCATGGCTACTTGTCCCATGGTTAGGAGTATTGGGTGGGAATACCACATTGATCATGTTTGACCATGGTTTATCATTGTTAACAATATGAACTATGGTTTACCATCTTAAAATTATTGACCATATTCAACATGATTATCCATATGTACCACATTAATACATTAAACCCTAATCCCCTTATCTACTAATTTCCTTACCCAGTGACTCTAGTAACCCACTAGCTAACTTGTACCATAATTGACCTTATTGACCCATAAATCCCTAAACATCTTAATAAAATAATCCCATTAACCACTAAACCCATAACACAATGATCCCCTAACTCTCTATGAAGTTGGACACATTAACCCTCTAGTACACAATGACACTTAATCCCTATGGCCCCTACTTTGATCAACCTTTAACACACTATTATCCTCAATACACTAACCCACCAATATGTCTCAAGAAACTTTTAATTTCCTACCATGGGTTGTTATAAGACTCCATAAGTATTTGTTAATTTTTTTAACTTCGATTGTTGTTTCAATTATAAGGAATTTTTTTTGTTCTAACAAGTAGTTTATGGAATATACATGACTCTTCCCCATATTTCCCGAAACATATAGGATAATGTCAATTTTACAAGTGACATTTTCTTAAAGTTTGACGTTAGTTGTGAAAAGGACATGCTGATTTTTTTTCAAAATAATTAAACTAGATTAAAAAAATAGCCATTTTGAAAATGATTAATGTAACACATACAATAAAAATTTCTGTGTAATTTTGGAAAACGCCATAAATTATTTTGGAATTAAAAAATAAATATATTTAAAAAATAGGGTCTCGAAAATTTCAAATCAAATATGATAGATCCATAATACAAAGTCCATTCATATTGGTAAAGTGAGAGCACACAAATACTATTTATTAATTTAAATTTATGAAAAATATATATGTTCAAGCTTACTTAGAGTTCTTTTCTACTTATTCTTCTTGACTTGATTTGATTTGGGATTGTGGCCCTCCAACTTCATTTTCATTGTGTAAACATGGGAAATGTTCCACCTTCAACATCAGGGGTTATTCCCATTGAAAGGTATCAATTAGACCTTGCACTGTTTGGAGTAGGGAACCATGCAGATTTTGGTCCAATAACCATTACTGATTTTATGATTTTAAGGAATAAATTCTAAGTCCTAAATGTAGTCTTATAACTAACAAAAAAATCATATCCTAATATAACATCAAACAATATTTGGGAATGCGAAATGAACACGAAATAAAAAACCATTCCAAACATTAGAGCATAAAATAGTTTTTTGTGGAATAGTGGTCAAAACAATGAAATCACTAGTCATCGAATCAGGTTAGCCTCATATTAATAACCAATAACCATTTCACATTCATCACTAGAAACAAAATGAATCATGACAACAAGAAGCAATAACCATTTGTGTGAGAATAGTCTGCAACAAAAGTAAAATTCTTACAATCATTCCAACATAAACAAGAAAGAGAATAGTCCCACATCACATGTCCGCCAAAATGAGTCTCAGAAAAGTGGCTAGTAATGGATTCTCCTCATTAACATTTCATAGAATAGTCTACAAGGGTGCACACGAAAAATCATGTTCTTTATTGACTTTATTTTATTTATACAAAAGAAGAAGAGGGAGATTCATTGTTTTGGCCTCTCTTGTTGGCTATCCATTTCCTTTTATGGGTCATTACAATTCCCCATATAACTATGTTTTTTCTACCACTTGGGGGTTCAATTACTTTGTCATTCCTAACTCATTCTTTGACATTTTGATTCACTTCTTAGATATTCATTTTCTCTATTACATTATCCTTTTGTTCCACCTGAGGTTCATTTCCTTTCTTAACCATCCAAACTTCTTGTACTCTTATTCCACTTGGTAGTTTCCATTTCTTTTGTTAGATATAACATCATTTTATTTAACTATTTGAGTATCTTCCTTAGTTATTCAATTCCATTTGTAGTTGTAAGATACTTTCATGTTAGTGTACAAAACATAGAACACATGGGTAAGTTCTAACAATAAATCAATAATCCCATTGAACAAACCCCTTTTTGGTATTTCAAATTAAATCGAGCTATAGTGAGTTTTTTTCCATTTTTCTAAGTTTGAAAGAAAGGATTAAAAGCACACACTAGCTATATGTTTTAATGATCCAAATGATTAAAATATCATAAAAAACCATAAGTACACACCATGTACAACAATGTGAGCGTGGAGCACAACTACAAGATAGATAATTTATGCAATAACTCCTTGAAGAATAGGAGAGCCTCCTCCACATAACCAAATACATTTATACATCACAATTCACATGTCCCAAATAATGAATACATGATCTCTCCATATATACCTATTCACACACTACATATGAATCCCCTTTACTATTAGGCCGACCCTATTACATAAATATTTACACATTACATGTACATTTAGCCCCATATATGAACCCCCTTGGGGTCATATCACATACATTTAGCCCTATATATGCCCCCCTTGGGTCATAACCTAGTACCCTCCTTCAAAAAGATTTGTCCTAAAATCTTTGCAATTAAAGGCTTCACATATGATGAAACCAAGTAATATGATTTTCTTATGTTCCTACTTTCTTCTTTCCATTGATGATGATCTATCAATCCAAAATCAATTGTTTTAGGTCGTAATCCTTCGTGGCTAGTTGTTGCATAATTTTCTTTCCATTGATTCCATGTATGGTTGTTGAATCTTCTCCAATTTGTAGTTTTTGTTGGTCTCTAATAATAGCTTGTTGAAGAGTGGTTTTGTGATGCCTTGTTCCATGAATATTGACAAGTATTCCATCTTGTTCCTTGATAATGTTTATATCGACCTTCTTGTCTTCCTTCAAATGTTTCCTGGTAATAAGGGTATCGATATGGTTCCACTTTTGATTGTTTTTCTTCACTATGCATGTGCATTTCATCTATATTCTTTTCGGAGACAATGGAATCCTCCATCTTCTTTGATTTCTCTTTGATTGTTCTAGCCTTGGAGATAATACCATCATATTTGGCATGTACATCCAAAAGATGGAGTTCAACTTCTTCAAGTATCTTATGGCGACCTTCTTGAATATTGTCTTCTTTATCCTTTTGAAGCTACAATGTCACCCCATTTATCAAATTCTGACGTCCTTCTTCAATTCTAGATTGCATTTTTGATTTTATATTATCAGTATTTAGGGATTCCTCAACCTTCTTGAAAAATTCCTCTTGTGGACTGTGAGAGGCACCCTTCTCTTATGGATTCCTAGCCCTAACTTAGGGGTGAATTGTTGTTTAGATTTGGAACAACATGTCTATGGTTGGGTGGAATTTCCTCCCCAAGTAGCTAGTTCCACAAACATTTTAAAAAGACAAGTCTTTATATATTGTTTGAGTTATCTTATGAGTTTTATGGCTGTGTTTTTACCCTGTGCATGAGAATGATTTTTATGTGTTGTTGTAGATGATTTTGTGCTTGTATTGTGTTCTTTTAGAATGATGTAGATTCATTTAGTCATGTGTATCTAAATTTAGTTAAATATGTGTTAAATTTGTAGCTGGTAAGCTACATGAATTATTTAACATTTTTTTTTTCTTTCGAATTTATGTGTTTTTTCACAAATAATGTTCCTCGGTTAAGTTAAGGTATGTTACAGAATGGTATCATAGCTACAGGTTCAAACGTTGGGCCTATATGGGATAAAATCAACACATAGAAGATAAAATTGTAGAGTTAAAGCTTGAAGAATTTTTGCAATGTGGTTGTAATATTTTCCTAGGCAAAAGTGTGAGGAGATTTCCTGTAATTTGAGTGAATTTGAGTTCAGGGGTTAAATTTCCCAATTTTAATCTCTAAATATTCTTTTGTTGGGCATGTAATTGGTTGAATTCTAGAAATTACCGTGTAGCCATGAAAAATTGGGAGAAATTGGGAAAACCCCAATTTATGTAGTGAAATTCATTGAAAATTCAGCATGGGAGTGCCACATTTCATGTGTAGAAGTCGATTTGATGAATACGAGGTCTAAATTGCACATTATCAAGCTTAATTTTGGGTTCCATGGTGGCCCTGGTATGAATTTCGAAAGTAATGCATTTCTATAAAAAAATGAAATTTGGGTATTTTTCCGTACATGACGTTAGCATGACGTAGAGGCCACGTGGAAATGATCTAGAAATGGTGATGTAGCTGAGGTGATGTGGACTGCCAAGGTGGCAGGTTCATGGTGGCAGTTGGTGGCACAATGGTAAGTGACATGAGATCCACATGCGAGGGTGGTATAACAAATACCATAAATCATTGTTGCATGGGTAACGAGGTGGTTTTGGTATGAGGAATTGTATCATGTGACACTATAGAGATCATGCCATGTGGAAAAAAATTTAGAATTTTATTCCCCTAAAGGTTTGTTAAACCTCGAGCACTTTTGGGATGTGACATGACCTCTCAACCATCGATCTAGTCTAATATCGACCATTGGATCAGGGAGACATGAAAATTCGTGCGTGCTAAGGTAAAGATGTGTGATGGGACCCGACCATCCCTGTGGCCAATGAAGGGGTGCCATGTGGAGTCTTTCAAACAAGGTGGGACCCTTGTCCCATTTTGTGTTAGATGGTTTCCAACTGAGCAGGTGGGGATGTAAAATATTACTATTTTATTAATGTTTAGGGTCAACATAGGAGAAAGAGAGAGAGAAGGATGATGAGGCAGGCCAGGTGGGCCAGGAGGGTCACATGGAATCACCTCATGGTGCCATTTGGATCTAAAATTCTACATCAGTAGCCATGACAACAAGGATGCCACATAGGAAAAACTGTTCCACATTGCAAAAAAAACTACTGTAAAACAAAAACCAAATCTGTTCCATAGTGTAAAAAATCTTATTTTGGCCATAACTAGAGAATATTAATTCATATTTATATGAAAATTATGGGTTTTTTCTGCTGTGAGAATATATACAAAATTTTCAGAGAGGGCCACTGCTCATTTATGCTTGGATTTGTCAGAAATTGCAAAATACTGGTTTTTTAAAGATCTGGGTCCAAATCATTGGCAGAGGTCAAGATCAAGATGAAATTCTTGGATGGAGTCCACAAATAAGGAATGGAAATAAACTAGGAAGGAATTTAATAAAACAAAAGGGGTTTGGAATGGGGATGCTGAAATAGTCCAAAATCCATTATTCTGGGCCACTTTTTGGGGAATTTTTGGGATTTTCAGAGGAAGAAAAGGGTCCCCAAATGTAAAATATCAAAAAAATTGGTTACTCAACTTTTTGTACACTCATAGAGCCAGAAAAAATTGGTTTATTGAAGTTTTTTCATAAGTGCACAGTTTGGGAGACACCCTGTTTGGCTAAAAATTCTAAGTCTGGAAAAAGGGTTGAAAAATGACAAAGTTGTCATTTCCAGATTGCTGTAGTTTTTGACTGGAGAATCAGAATGGAAATATGACAGTTTTTATGAGTTCCCTTTCATAATTATTATCAGTGTATAATACACATATTTCTCTTATTCTCGACATATTTACTTCTACAAGTGGAAAAAGTTGGTATCTAAGATTATTTGCACCAGAATGAAGAATGTATAAGAAGGAGAAAATTAGAAATATTTATACGGCCATAATTTTTTTATCAGAACTCAAAATTGAGCAAGAAAGTATTCATTGCATATACATTGGAGAGGAGAATCCATCTATCAACCTAGAAAATTGATTTTGGCAACATAAGTTACAATCAATGCAAAGGAACATGACTGGTGGCATTAACGAGCATAAAAACTTATGTATTGTTTCCATAATTGTGTATGTATATATTTTTTTCGAACATAAATTTATTTGCATGCAGATTTTATTGCATAGTTTATAGGTATAGGAAGGAATTTGGTTCCTATATGAGAACTACATCCATGGAATTTCTTGCAGAGTTTATAGGTATAGGAAGGAATTTGGTTCCTATATGAGAACTACATCCATGGAATATTCCTAAGGTTCCTATAGTCATGGAGAGGAATTTAGAGGGCTACATTTTAGCATGGAAAATGCTAAGACATAACCTAATGGAAGAAGATAGAGGAAAGAGCCTATGACTATGAGAATCCTTCAGAGAGAAGTGCAGAGTTATAGGGTAGATAATGAAAATATTATGAAGGTTCAAGAAGACATACTTCATAGCTTGACCATGTTAGAGAGGCAAGCCAATAAGGACTTTAGCACAAAACAAGCAACTAGTTATAGACAAGTATCCACATCCATATCCCACAATAGAAGGGATGAGCATGGAAATGGAAGGCAGTCAAGGAGCATGATCAGGTTCCATCATTCCCCAGAGCAATCCACTAGGATAGCTCATGCAAGTTCAGGGTGAGGAAGCATCCCAAGTGTGTTCCCCATGAGGAGATGGAGGAGAAGGAACGAGGGAGACATATTGCAAGGTGAAATCAAGAAAATAAAGCCACCAACATTAAATGGTGAGAATAGGAAGTTAGAAGAGGCATTATTATCACATTATATCACCATACACTAGAAATAATAATGCAGAATGAAGAAACATTTCTAGCTGTATTATTATCCCTCTAGAGTATAAACAAGAATTCCAACCTACCACTTGAAAGGAAAGGTGGCCATTAGGTGGGATCAACTTAAGCAATAAAAACACCTTGATGATAGGAATGTCTCATGGAGGCAGTTCAAAGGATATTTCCAACATAAATATTTGTCTGAGCATTACTATTAAATAATGATGAAATAGTTCTTTGAAATTAAGTTGGGATGCATGACAATGGATACATCTGAGAAGAGGTTCTTTGAGTTACTGAAGTATGTGGACTTCATAAAGGATGATAAGGTCAAAATACAAATATTTCTAAGTGGGTTACCCTATTTCTACAGTTACAATATACAATATGATAACCCCATAAATTTGGAGGAAGCCGTAAGGAGAGAAAAACATCTCTACAAGCAAGGTAGAGGAAGGCCAATATTCCAAAAATCTTGGAATGACAATATGAAAGGTAATAAGGATCAAAGGAAAAAAGGTTTTAAGCCACAAGTTTTCAAGAACAACTCACAAGCAAATCAACAAGGAAAATAAACTCAAAATGAGCAAAAGAAAACAAATTCATTTGGGAAAAGGACAAGGAAACATCCTGTACAATGTTGGGGATGTGAGGGAAATAAATTATATAGGGACTTCCCTCACAAATGCGAAAGAATGAGGTCTTTCCACAACATTCAGAAGGATGAAATAGTTGAAGATATAAGAGAAATCATGCCAAGGAGTATCAACTGAAATATCCTTTGCCAAGGTAATATTGAAATAACTGAAATATATATTGAAATATTGAAAGAGAAATCCTTGGCAAAGGTAATATTGAAATATTTAACTTACAAAGGAGTAAGCATACAAAATCTTGGTTAGTTAAGTTAGTCACAGGGCTAAGAGAAAGATTAATGAGTTGGTTGGATATTTCCCAATAGACATGAATGAAACCAATACAAAGGTAGATGTCAACATTATACCACTGGGTTCATATGATTGTCTAATTGGCACGGATTGGTTGGAGAAACACCATGTTATCCTAGACTATTACGACAAGACAATAACTTGTATTGATGAGTATGTACAGTTGGGAATGATTCAATGCATTTCAAGAGCTGTGGTTGTTATAGAAATTTCAGCCATGCAGCTGAAAAAGAGTTTTAGGAGAGGATGCCAAATTTTTGTAGCCCATATGGAAGAGGAAACCAAAGATAAAGTGGCAAGTATTGAAGGCCATCTGGTCTTGAAAATTTTTGAATGTGTTTTTGGGGAAATCCTAATATTGCCACCAAAGAGAGACATTGATTTCTCTATCGATTTGGTGCCATGAGCTACCCAAGTGTCCAAGAAACCTTATAGAATGGGCACACTATAAATAAAAGAGTTGAAAATGTAGCTTGAAGAGATGTTAAAGAAGGGGTATAAATGCCCAAGTGTGTTATCTTGGAGATCCCTATTTCTTTTTGTGAAGAATAAAGATGGAACCTTAAGGTTATGTATTGATTTCAGGGAGATGAATAAGGTCACAATAAAGAACAAATATCCTTTGCCAAGGATTGTTGGTATTTTTGATGATATTTTTGATCAACTGAATAATGGAAGAACATTTTCCAAGATTGACTTGAGATCAATATGTTGATCCTAGTGGTAGCATCAGACAAGTATTTTATGACATGTATATATGTCTATACATATGGAAATCATCCAAATCCTTCTACTATTGAATTTTCTTTAATTAGAGGAATTATTAAAGTAAATTTCTTTTATTAATTAATCATGTAATTAGTTAATTGAGTTATTTAAGGAAAGTGATAAAAGTAATTAACATGTTTCTAAATCTCAAGTGAGTGTGAGAAGTAATATCAACATGCAATCACTTTGGAGATATAACTCATGATTATAAAAGCAAGGCTAGGGTGAAGGAGGAAGACATTTGATGCTTGTCAGGTGTTGAGAGAGTCGAAACATAGTATTGGATCATGAAGGAATGTGATTCAAGATCTTGGATAGGTGGAGAAGGACTTCCATATAGAGATCAGATCAAGGAGAAGAGAGAATAGAGGCAACATAACTGGGTTTCAGTTAGAGAAAGTCACATGAGAGTGTCACATCGTACGAAGCTTTCCGTACAAAATTTGTGTACATGTATACATGTCTCAATGGAGATACTTGCGTACATATACAAGTTTTCTGAAGAAAATTCATGTACACCTCGAAAAACATGTAGTTTTGGTTCGTACAAAAAGTCAAACTTTGCTAGGTTTGTTTACAGTTGTATTTCTCTCTATGGGAGATTATCCTTGTTCTGGGAGCCCTGATTTTAGCATAATAAAATCATTCTCAGCACTGGTTTTCCCTCTTGGGTTTTTCTAGGGGTATCTACCCAAAAATATTGGTGTTTATGTGTGTTTGATTTGGTTTCCTTGTTTATGCTTTCACTGCATGTTTAGTTGATTACTATGTTATTCTTTAATTCAATAAGTGATTTATTTGGAATTAAAAACTAGGTGTTGAGTAGGAGAAATTTAAACATGGTATTAGAGCAGGTTATCTGAGAGGAAACCAAATACACAATCTCATATCCATAGAAAATCCATAACCAATAGGTAGAAATCAAAGGACGAATTTATGGAAAATATCCATATAGAGGTAAAACTTGTTTTTGTAGGTGTAAAGAGGTGTACGTGGGTCACATAAAGCATAATCATGTACACCCATGGTATCCTTTGAGCACTGTCGTGTATACATGGGTTATAGTGATGATAGTTGCGTACATATATAGGTTGTTGTGGTGGTAGTCATGTACATACGTGGGTTGCAGTATTAGTAGTCATGTACAGGGGAAGTTTGCAGTAGAAGGTTATTTCCAGGCTAGGTTATTAGGTCTTAGGGATGGAAAAAACACCATTGAGAGTTGAAGACAGATTGGATGGAGAATCTAACTTCCTATATTGAAAATCAAGAGTAGCTTTGGTGTTGAAGGATCATGATCTTTGGGAGTTAGTGGATAAAGTAGTTACTCCACCGACATATCCGACATCTTTGGAGGCTCACAACAAGGAGATCAAAGCAGAGAGAGTCCTCATGGATTCCTTGAAGGATAATTTAATCCCTCACCTAAAATCGAAGAAGAGATCCAACGAGATGTTTGATTCCTTGGTAGGTTTATTCTAGAGGACAAACATGAATAGAAAGATGGGCTTAAGAAATAAACTCAAATCAATGCAAATGTCTAGGTATGATAATGTTACCAACTATATCATCAGGATCACATAGGTGCATGATAAGATTGTATCCATAGGTGAGAAAATGGAGGATGCCAAGCTCATGAATGTGGAATTGAATGGTCTTCCCAAGTCTTAGGAATCATTTGTCAAGGGAGTCATCGCTTGGAAAAATCTCCCATATTGGCAGAGACTTTGGGATGATTTCATCCTGGAAGAGACTCACGAGGATTCTAAGAGCACCAAGTAGGGAGGTAGTGGAGAGAACTTGTCTCTTGTCAGTAAGGAAAGGAAGGGAAAAGTAAAGAGTTTTATTAAGAAGGCTAACGATGATGGAGGTTCATCACAACCATGAAAGAAGAAGGGCTTGAGTAAAATAAAATGTTTCTCTCTTCATAAGAATGGACATTATGCATATGAGTGTGTGGAGAAGAATAAGAAGGTTAATGGAAATACATAGACAACAACATCAATAGCGTAATGGATTACTCACTGGTTTCTTTCCTTTTTATCAGCACAACTACGAGGAGTGCTTGGTTCCTAGACAGTCATTCATCTCGTAATATGACAGAGGCATGAGAGGTGTTTAGCAGTTTGACATAGAGTGACTCAAATGTTCATGTGGAGATTGGTGACGATGCTAGGTATGTAGTGAAGCGAGAGGTAATTGTTACATTCTAGCTCGAGTAAGGGGTTTAATGGATGTCTAGGATGTGGTTTACATACCAGTTTTGAAGAAGAATTTTATTTCAGTCTCAACTATGGAGGACATGGGTTTTTCCATTAATTTTTAGAGAGGGTAGGTACTCATATGTCCAAAGAAATCTAGCCCAGACAACACAATGGTCATTGGGGTTAGAGAAGGCACTTTATACAGGTTACAGGGAAATATTGTTTAGGCCTTGGTACACAACAGTGACAACCCATGTGAGTTGTGGAATAGGAGGTTGGGACACCTACACTACATGGCATTTCCTATTTTGAGGGGGATTGCTACAGGTCTTCCAAAGTTCCGAATTGAGTAGCAGGGAGTGTGCAAAGGGTGTGCACTTGGAAAGAATTCCAAGGATTTATTTTTGAGGAGCAAGAGTAGGTCCAAGGGGATATTGGATCTCATCCATTTAGATGTGAGTGGGATGATTTCAGTAGCATCATTAAATGGATCGTCATATTATGTGACATTTATTGATTATTTTTCTAGGAAAACCTGGATCTTATTTATGAAGAGCAAGGATGAGGTATTTAGTCAGTTTCAGGAGTTTAGAGCTCAAGTAGAGAACCAAATAAGAAATAATATCAAAGTATTGAGGTCATATAATTGGGGAGAGTACACCTCCAATGACTTCAAGTATTTCTACAAGGAGGAAAGGGCCATGAGGGAGATGATAGTCTCATACAACCCTCCGCAGAATATGGTTGCGAAGAGAAAGAATCAATCCATCATCAATTCTTCCAAGGCAATGATACATGGACAAGAGTTTCATATGTTTATGTGGGAAAATGAATGTAACAAGACAGTGTATCTATAGAATAAGAGTCCTCATAGGATATTGGAGGATAAGACTCTGGAGTAGGCATTCTCATGAGTGAAGCTAGAGATTGGTAATTTGAGAATCTTTGGTTGTCCATTTTACATCGATGCGATTGTGGAAAAGAGGATGAGGCTAGATCCTTCACGACATAAGGTTATATTTGTGGTGTAAAATGAGACCTAAAAGGCTTATAGGATCCTCATTCCAGTTCAATGGAAGACAATTGTGAGTAGAGATGTTCATTTTGAGGAGAAATTGGAATATAAGAGTACTAAGAAGTCATTAGCAGTGATAGAGGATGAGGAGTTGCAGGCTCCGAAGGATGAGAAACAATCAACAATTTAGATTTCAGGTGGGAAGGAGGAGTTATCCCATTCCAGTTCAGCCAGGAGACCCTGGTGGCTATTACAAACATTAAGGGATGCTGGTGAGGCTTCTAAGAGTGTGGTCAGAGAGCGCATTCCTCCAAAGAAGTTTATGAACCATATGGCATTTATTAGTATCATCATTAATGCTAAGACTTCTAGTTTTGAGGAAACAACATATCAATAGGTATGGCAGGATGCCATGGTAGAGGAGTAAACCTCTCTTATCAGGAATAATTTTTGGGACATAGTGCTAGGATTGGAGGGGAAGTTAGTTGTGAGTTATAGGTGGCTCTACAATATCAAGCATGATCCAAATGGTAGCATCAAGAAGTTAAAAGTGAGGTTTTTTTCACATAGGGTTCTCCCAGAGAGAGGAAGTGGAATACAAGGACAAATTTTCTCTGGTCGCTAGGTATGCTTCTATTTGAGATGTTATTTCTATTGTTTCAATTATGAGGTGGAGGATACATCAGATGGATGTGAAAACATATTTCCTAAAGGGGATAATTAAGGAGGAAGTATACATAGAGAAGCCTTAGGACTTTGAGGTACATCAGAGGGAGTCTCATGTGTGTAGGCTTAAGAAATCCTTGTACGGACTCAGACAGGCACCCATGGAATGGTATTCCAGGATTGAAGGATACTTGCAGAGTATGGGATTTACCAAGAGTGAGGTGGATCCTAAATTGTACTTCATACTTGTTGGGTCAGATCCACTCATCTTGGTTTTGTACATTGATGATTTATTTCTCACAGGTGTAGAGGATCTTTTTGTCGGGTGTAAAGAAGATTTAGCAAGTGAGTTCGAGATGAAGGAAATTGTCTTGATGCATTATTTCTTAGGGTTAGAGGTATGGTAGGTATCAGGAGAGATCTTCCTTGGACAAGGGAAGTATCCAATAGAGATATCGAGGAGAATCAATATGGAGGACAATAAACTGATGGCTACACCTATGACTACCAATGTGAAGAAGGTGATCAATTCATATTTAGAGTTGGTGGATCCCAAGATATACATGCAACTGATAGGGTCCTTGATGTATTTGGTCAAAACCATGACAAATATTTGTTTTTTTGTGAACACCTTGAGTCAGTTCATGGTGGAGCTGAGGCAGTTGCATTGCATCACAACGAAATATGTGCTCATGTATTTGAGAGGTACAATGGAGTATGAATTGAGATATCTTGGAGGAGATCGAGTGGAGTTGCATGGATATAAAAAATCATATTAGGTAGGAACTATGGTAGATATAAATAGCACTTCGGGGTGCTGCTTTAGCTTGGGATCAACAAGGATTACTTGGTTCATTAGGATGCAGACTTCTGTAGCACTCACTTCAACAAAGATAGAGTATATGGAAGCAGGTATGGCTAGCTGTGAAGCCAATTGGCTTCACAAATTTCTTAAATGTTTATTTGATCAGGAGTTTGAGTTTACGGTTATATACTGTGATAATAAGAGTTGTATCAAACTCTCAGAGAATCTAGTATTCCATGATAGGTCTAAGAATATTGAGATCATATACCACTTCCTTCGAGATAGAATCCAGAAGAGAGCAATGAAGCTTCCGTATATTTCCACAGATGAGCAGGTTGCAGATATTTTAACTAAACCATTGGTGAAAGGGAAGTTTGTATTCTTCAGAGATAGACTTGGAGTGGTGCATAATACATCCATCACTAAGAGGGAGTGTTGATGCTAGTGGTAGCATCGAACATGTATTTCCGCACACATATATGTGTCTAGATGTGTGGAAATCGTCAAAATCCTTCTACTCTTGAATTTTATTTAATTGAAAGAATTATTAAAGTAAATTTCTTTTGTTAATTAATTATGTAATTAGTTAATTGAGTTATTTAAGGAAAATGATAAAAATAATTATCATGTTTCTAAATCTCAAGTGAGTGTGAGAAGTAATCTTAGCATGCAATCACTTTGGAGATATAACTCACGATTATAAAATCAAGGCCAAGGTGAAGGAGGAAGACACTTGATACTTGACAGGTGTTGAGAGAGTCGACACATAGTATTGGATTACGAAGGATTATGATTCAATATCTTGGATAGGTGGAGAAGGACTTCCATCTAGATATTAGGTCAAGGAGAAGAGAGAATAGTAAAAAAAGTGGGTTTCAGTTAGAGAAAGTCACAGGAGAGTGTCATGTTGTATGGATCTTTCCATACATATTTTTCATGCATGTACGTGGGTCTTAGTGGAGATATTCACTTACATATGTAGGTTTGGTGAAGCAAAGTCACATACACCTCGAAAAGAAAGCAGTTTTGGTTTGTACAACATGTCAAGCTTTGCTAAGGTTTTTTTTGTAGTTGTATTTCTCTCAATGGGCCATTATTCCTATTACAGGAGCCATGATTTTAGCATAATAAAATCATTCCCAGCACTAGTTTTCCCTCGAGGGTTTTTCCAAGGGTATCTACCAAAAACTATTGGTGTTTATGTGTGCTTGATTTGGTATCCTTGTTTATGCTTCCACTACATGTTTAGTTGATTAATCAACTGTGCTTTAATTCAATAAGTGATTTATTTTGAATTAATGGATGGGTGTTGAGTAGGATAAATTTCAACATAGGATATCATCAAGTGAGGATAAAATAAGAGGACATCAGTAAGAGAACGTTCAAGACAAGATATGGGAATTATGAAGTTAAAATAGTGCCATTTGGGCTATCAAATGCCATAAATATTTTCATGTTCTTGATGAATGGAGTGTTCAAGGAATACCTAGACAAGTTTGTGATTGTTTTCTTGGATCATATTCTAATCTAATCCAATAAAAAATAAGAGCATGCATAGCATTTAAGAATGGTGCTCCAAGTTTTGAGAGAGCATAAGTTGTATGCCAAGGTAAGTAAGTGTATCTTTTATCAAAAAATGATTCACTACTTGGGGCATATTATTTTAGTAGATGGGATAGAAGTTGATCCCGAGAAGATAGAGGCCATTGGCGGATGGAAAACACCAAGAAATATCACAAAGGTAATATGTTTTATGGGTCTTTCTAGATATTACCTGGGCCACCAGAGAGGGTGTCCATCTTCCTTCTCCAGTCAAAATGAGGACATACAATAGTTTCCTAGTAAATAATTACCATGTTAGTTTCGTCAGGAAGTTTATTAATAAAAATCCTTTGCTAGTATAGTAAGACAAGATACTCCATAATTTATTTTAGAAGGGTAATTAAGTCAGTAAGTAATAATTGGAAACAACGCTTGTCACTCAGAAATAAAAATAACAAGTATCTTGTTGTTTCTGTAAACAAAAAATCACTTGATCTGATAAAAAGGGTGTCTTCTTGCTGAAAATACAATAGATGGTAATTTACTTCTCAATTCCAATATTGTTCTCTTTCATTCTCTGTGTATTTTTTATTGTGCAACATTTTAATCTTGTGTGGCAGTCTATTTTGTTGTTGCATTTTATTTTTTTCATATAGAATTGCATATCAATTAGTATCAGAGCCTAGATCCAAGCCAAATTCTGCATAGCCACGGAATCCAGAAGAAAGGCCATCCAACAATTATTTTTTTATCAGATCCAGAAGTCTGTTTCAGGACTTCTATTGGACCCTCCTCAGGGATTCTAGCACATTATTTCACCATTCTCCAACATCCAGTGACAGATCAAAATTTGCGGTGAATGAAAATTATGCCACCGTAAAGAGAGACATCTACAGAGGATTTCACATCCACTACCACAACTCCAATTCATGATTTAATGATGGTTGTCCATGAGATAATCCATCTGCAACAACACAGATCTCCAACACCCATGCATCTCAATACACACTTCCAATTACCAAAGTTTACAGGCCAAATGATTGGTGATAATGTTGACTCTTGGCTTCACAGTCTTTCCACATACTTTCATACATGTACTGAGATGACGGAAGACATGAAGCTTCATATCATCAGTCTCCAAATCAAGGGAATTATGCAGACATGGTGGGACACTCAGCTGGAGACTTATTCCTGGGTCATGGATAGAGGCGACCCGGTCGAGAAACAAGCACCACAAAGTACGACGTGGGATGTATTCTTCTAGGCTCTCAGAGAGAGCTTTTACCCACCAGGATATCGAGAAAACCTCCTCTCCAAATGGTTGTAGCTCTAACAACATGCAAATCATTCCATATAGGGATACATCGACATCTTCTGCAAACTTTGCAACCAAATCCACATCATCGATCCGAAATAGGTATTAATTTTCAAGTTCAATTCTGGCTTATTGCTAAGCATCCATCATGAAGTTGATTTGTTTGAGATTTCTTCCTTGGACAAGTTCTTTCTTCGAGCCTTGGCCATCGAGCATAACGTGGCTCTTCGAATCCACTCACCCTAACGTGGATATGACCCTTCTTGGGTTACCCCTACCGCCACCTCCACACCTCGAATGGTGCCCTAGTGTACCTTCCATAAGACCAACTTGTATGCTTCTACCGAATGTCGGTCACTTTAGAACCTTTTCCCCAATAAAAATCTTTTTGTAGAGGTCTCTTAGTCTGATTCCCCTAACCCTCCTGAAGTAATTTCTCTTGAAAATACTATAGAAGTTGACCCATCTCTAATTATGATGATCACCAATGAACACAACACCTCTCTTGTGCCCCTTTTTACCCACATTTGTCAAATTAAGCATGAATTGGATACTCTCTTCCTAGATAATGGAAGCCAAAAGAAGCTCATCACCCAGGACTTGGTCCAATGCCTACAAATCCCAACTATTTCACACCTTGAATCATATTAGCTTGGATGGGTACAAAATGAAGGCACGTGCCTCACTGTCTCTCGATGTTGTGTGGTGACATTTGTTATTGGCCCTTTCTGGGATATTGTGTTGTGTGATGTTTCTCCTTTAGATTGTGCTAACCTGTTACTTGGAATCCCCTACCAACAAGCCCAAAACATTGTTTATCATGCTAAATTCCATAAATACCACCTGTAACAAGAGGACACACCTATTTTTTCATCTCCTCTACCCCTCACTCCACACAACCTTTGAATGGACAAGTAGCTGTTAAGAAAGCACATATGAACAAATATGTTTCATTGTGTTTGGTGCACCCCATTAAAATAGACCATATGACCAACACAACACCTTGGTACATGGCCCTCCCACTCCCAAAAGTTGTCAATTCATTTCCCCAACCCATAGGATTTCTCTCATCCTACTCTATTGAGCACACCATTGATCTCATTCCAGAAGCTTATTTTCCCAATACCCCTTCATACCACCTCACTCCCCAAGAGGCTGATGTGATAGAACACCAACTTGACCAACTGCTAAATTCAATCCCTACTCCATCTTCATATTTTCCTTTTTCATCTCCAACATTTCTTATGCCAAAAAAAGTTTTTGTTCCAGTAGTTTCTGCCAACAAGTTATGTGCTCCAACCTAAGTGCCAAGATATTATAACACTTTGTATGAAAATTCCTTTTTTTCCAAACATATTATTGAGAAAGCTTCAGAAAAACAAAATTCTCACAAATGTAGTATAGAGGGGAAAAATCATCGGCATAGGCATCCCTTATTAGTTGGAGAATTTAATCAGACAGGGTGTATTGGACACACCCGTTGTTATTACAGGGAGCTTGTATTTAAGGTCAATGTTGAGGCTGATAATGAAGCATTGACTAATCAATACCGAGTGGGGTCTACACATCAACAGTAAGAAAAAAACTCAACACACCATTATACTCACAACTTCGCTCAGTTTCATCTTCAGGTAGCCACTGCATTACCAACTACACTAGAGTGTGTAAAACAAAATCCTCATATAATTCACATGCCATTGTTCTTTTAACCGGAAGCTCATGTGTGTATCTTTTGGGACAAGCACCGATTTAGAGGAAAAAATCATCATCAACACCCACTCAGATATGATCCTGACATAGTTCGAGAAATAATTCGAGAGAATGCAGTGCAAATTTCCTCATTTGCTAGCAGAAGCAGGGACACTTCCAGATCTAAACAAGGAGGAATTGGGTCACCAGAGAGGGCATCCATGTTCCTTCACCAGTCAACATGAGGACGTTTAATAGTCTCCTAATAAATAATTATCATGTTAGTTCCATTAGGCAGTTTATTAATAAAAGTCCTTCACCATTCCAGTAAGAGAAGGTGCTCCATAATTTCTATTAGAAGGTAAATTAAGTCAGTCAGTAATAATTGGAAACAATGATTGTCAGTCAAAAATAAAAATAGAAAGTATCTTGTTGTTGTTGTAAACAAAAAATTTCCCATTCTGATAAAAAGGGTGTCTTCTTACTGAAAACACAACAAATGGTCATTTACTTCTCAATTCTAGTATTGTTCTCTTTCATTCATTGCGTATGTTGTATTGTGAAACGTTTTATTCTTGTTTGCAATCTATTTTGTTGTTTCATTTTAATTTTTTCATATATAAAGGTTTTTTTCCAAGATTACAATCCTAATCAATTCTTTGCAAAACAAGGGAGCGAAGTTTGAATGGACTCCCAAAAATTTTTCAACAACTGAAGGATATTTTGACAAGTGCACCAATGTTAAATGTTGCAGACCCAAATGAATATTTTGTGGTATGCATTAATGCATGCAAGGAAGGGCTTGGTGGAGTCCTAGGTCAAAAATAACATGTGGTATGTTATGAGTCTTGAAAATTAAAGGAAAATGAGAGAAATTATGCTACACATGACTTGGAGTTGGCAATAATTGTACATGTATTACAAATGTGGAGATATTACCTCATGGGAAGAATATTTGAGATAAGGAAGGACCATTGTGGTCTGAAGCATTTGTTTGGACAACCAACATTAAATGAAATGAAAAATACATGGCTGGAATTCCTAAGTGAATATAAATTTGAAATTAAGAATATAAAAGGCAAGGAAAATTAGGTGGTTGATGCACTCAACAAAAGATCTCATGAAAAGCACATTTCATCCATCAGTATGTTTAACACATATTTAAAAGATAATTTTTTATAGGCTGCAAATTCAGACTAGTAATATGTTAAAATAAACGACACATTACAACAAGGCAATTTAAAACATAATTTTAATTATTATGAGTTTAAGGAAGATGGAATCCTCATGTACAAAGGAAAAATATATGTGTCGAGTTCAGGAGAGATGAAAACTATAGTTTTGAAGGAAATGCACAATGTGCCATATGATGGAAACACATGATATCAGAAGACAATTGTAGCTGTAAGAAGCCAACACTTTTTGCCAAGAATGAAGAAGGAAGTGGATAACTACATAAAAAGGTGTCTAGAGTGCCAGAAGGTAAATACAGAGCATATGAATCCAACATGTTTGTTACAACCATTGCCCATTCCTGAGTAGAAATGGGAAGAGGTTACAATTTATTTCAATACAAAACTACCTAGGACAGTAAAGCAACATGATTCCATCATGGTGGTGGTGGATAAATTAACAAAAGTTGCACATTTTATTCCTATGAAGACCACACACAAGGAAAAAATATTGCAGATATTTACATGATGGAAGTTTCTAGGCTACATGGAGTGCCTAAGGAATTTGTTTCAGATAGAGACCCAAATTTTACCTCTAATATTTGGAAAGGTTTGTTCAAAGGCTTTGGGAAAAACTTATATCTCAGTACAATTTATCACCCTTAGGTAGATGGGAAAACATAGAGGACTAGTATAATCATTGAAGACATGCTTAAATTGTATGTTTATCATTGAAGACCATAAAAGTCAGAATATTATATCTATTTAGAGGATTTTTCTTACAATAATGGGCATTGAGCCTCATTAAAAATGATCCCATTTGAAGCATTGTATGGTAGAAAGTGTAATACACTAGTGAGTTGGGATAACCCAGTAGACAGAGCTGTATTGGATAGAATTGTTAAAGGAAATGGAAGAGAAGATGGTAAAGATTAGAAAAAATTTAAAGGATGCCCAGGATAGGAAGAAAATTTATGCAGACAAGAATAAAGTTGTTAGAGATTTTAAAGTGGCCGAGCATTTTTTTTTAAATGTGAAAGAGAAAATAAGTTCGATAAGATTAGGTTGCTGCCCAAATTTGGAAGCAAGATATTGTGGGCCTTTTGAAATATTAGAGAAGATAGGGCCTGTTATCCCCATTTTGTGGGATAAATAGGATATAGTGTCTCGATACCCTCATGTAGCAGACATGGAGTACTGAGAGACAACTTGACTAGCAATGTCCACTTGCACAGGTGGAGACCCACCTCACCACCACAGCTCTAGGTTGATCATGATAGTATCCACCACATCAATGTGCCTTCAGAATACATTGGGTCTTGCTACATGAGGTACAATTTAGGTATTATGGTGAGTGTCATTTCAATATTTGAGGCATTTGAGTTTGTTACATCTATTACTTCTTTTGATTATGTGACATTTTCTTGGAAATTATGCTCTTTTCCCCATTTCACCTTGGTGGTTGACATTGTGCCCTAGCAAGTGGGTCACCATTAGAGATAGGTATGCAATTGGGAGGTCCTCTACATGAGTCATCTTTCCATTCCCGACCATACTTACCACTTTCCACACTTCATCCCCTCATCTCCTCACCTTTTGGGTTTTTCGGGTGTACTGACCCAAGAAGGGGTTGTCTCTCACTTCATGGGAAAAATGGGATGAAGGCCTAGAGGCTTGTGGCTGGTAAATGATAAAATCCTGATTATGAAATTTCCAGTTCCTCTCCCAAAGAGGTATTGAGAGAAATGAAAATATTCTCCTAAAAAATCAAATACCAACAAAAACAAAATAACATTATATAAATGTCCCCACTTGTTGAGGTGTGTACACTCATGCAATGTTCCTTTCTTTCCTTTCATATGGAGCTCTGTGTACCTATATATTCAAGTGGTATTGTGGTACTTCCCCCCAAGATAATCAATTCACCAATAGGGATCACCCAAGGTTTTTGTCTATTAATTAATTAATGGCAATGAATGAACTTGGAAAAAGGATGCATTGAAAACGAAGGTGCAACACACCCTCTAAAAAGGCACCCATAAGTGAGACACTACAACCCCTTGTATGTCAAGAACCCCAAGACCAAAATTTTTCTCCTCATCCATAGAACATCATCCACATGAATTAGAAGGAGTTCCCCTCGGGAAACACCCCTAAACTTGAGGAACAATTCACCCAATAGGTCGTTTTGTAAACGCTTCCATACTCAAAATTGGTAAATGCATAGGGTCTTTGAGATTTAGTTTATTTTGATGAGGTAGTTTGGATGTACATGCTTAGATGTATCTTTTATTTATTTTATTTACTCATCATTATTATTTGACTTGATATCCTTGTAGGGCATATCCATTTTTCTTTGTAGGACCTAGTTGGTGGACAATTTTGGAGGAACAAGACTAGCTTGGGATTCCATGGTGCTTGAAGCCCATAGGTTGGATGCCAAGGGACCACATGTCGAATAATGATGACTTGTCTTTGGAGGCCTAGAAAAAACCTTGGAGGACCTTTCTTATCCCTCACATGCCAAACACTTTGCTTGGAGAGGCCAAAATGTCACCCTTGAAGACTTGACATCATCATTGGGGCTAGGGTTTGGTGGTGAGGTCGTTATTTGTTGACACTTGGAATGACTTGGTGGGAAAAGGATATAGAAAATGAGAGAGAGACTCTAGGATCCCCAAATACTTCAACTTACTCCTCCAAGGACGTTCTTAAAGATTTAAAATGTCACCCCTAGAGGGTGACGTCATGTTTTAGGGTTTTCCTTCATGTGAAAAAGTAAAATTAAATAATACTATTTGTGTAAAGGGGTAATATGAGGATTGTTGACCCCTTGTATTATGATTTACCCTAGATTATGTGGGCAAACAGTTTTTAAGACATTTTGTATAAATAGAGAGCATTTGAATCTCATTTGGTATAAGATATCTCTCCAATTGTGAGAAGTACTTGGTAGAAATTTTTGCCATGCTTGAGGATTTATGGTGTTTATCTATTATGAAAATGATTTTTGGTGTCATATCTTCGTGATTGGATGAGATAAGGTGGTGCACACCTCTTGGAGATTTTATTTCTTCCTATTAGATGGTAATTTGGTTGGTGAACTAGAGTTTGATCGCTCTCTTTCTTGGAATTGGTAAGGAAAAATATGCATTCTTAGTTATGTATTGCTCTTTCTTGGTTATTTTTGGTTGAAACCCTAGGAGGAGTATGTTGGATACACCCTCTACTAAGATTCATTTAATTTTCTAAGTTTACAAGTCATTTTGCAAGGGTTTCTTCGAGGAATACAAGTGTGTATACCCTCCTAGACTTTACCCTAGTTGGATTAGCATAATCTAGGGAGTAAGCGTATTTACACCCCTAGGGATATTGTTGATCCAAGTTGTGTTTAAAGACTCCATTCACCCAAATATTAAAGATACTAATATGATTTTTGCATTGGAGATATAAAATACTTGCCTCGGTAAATGTGAAAAATCACTCTTTTGAGATTGTCTCAATTGGCTAAGTATTCTTGCCTATGTTATATATTTTCATATACAACCATTAGGGCTGCAGAAACCCTAATACATTTTCACTAATAACTCACTACTCAACCATCGAAAGTTGCTAATAGTTTGCCACATTATTCTACTAAGGTTAGCACACTTTTTGGGTGGATTATTGGCAAGTTTTGAAGGATGATTTATTTATTGTAATAAATCATTTTTTACAGCCATAAGGATGCAATTATATCTCTGCAATACCTTTTATTACAACCTTTTTTCATTTCTGAAGTCTTTTTATTTTCATACCTAAGTAATACTATCATTTATCTAGCTTATTTGTTGCATCTTTCCTTGGACATATAACAATTGTTTAGTATATTTAATAGCTATCTTCTTGATGATATATATATATATATATATATATATATGTATATTGATGCAATTAGGGAAAACAATCTTAACTTTCTTGTCCACCTAACATACTACGTGCATAGTTGGCTTGTTCTTGTGTCTTAGACAGGTACAATCATTGTTTGCAGGTACTCATACTTATTGGAAACCATTGGTTACCATCCAGACTCTTTCCCAAGCCTTTCCGCACTTAGTATCTTGACCTATAAGTGGACTATCCTTCATCTCTTCATTTCCCATATAATTCCCCCGAAGGTCACATGGATTAGCCCCTTGAGTTGATTCTTTCATCTCTAAAGTGATGGTAGTACTTTCCTAAGGTGATAGTGGGTAGGTGTTCTCTTAGTTGTCACCATTTGGTGGTTGGGTCGGGCTTTTCCAAACCTAAAACTTGTGCGATAATACAAACAATTTTCTACATGTTATCATTTCTTGCATCCATGAGAGTGCAACATTTTTTCATGTGTCATTATTGTTATCTCCCAAATTAGCACTGCTACGTTTTCAAATCTGAAGTGATAAAATGATTTAAAAAATTTCTTTCTAAATTTTTTAGAGTACCTTAGGAGGTCTATTTTTGAAGTGTACAGCTGAAAGAACCATCACTTTGGATGTTGGCTTGTTAATTTTTGAATTACAGGTTTCGGTGGTTTAAGGGGTTTACCAAAAGACCACTTAACTACCAAAAGTGGACCCTTTCGGTGGATGAGAGGCACATGGCAGAAGGCCCTTAACCACCGAAAGCTTTTTCAAGTTTAAATTTAAAATCATCGTGCTCTCACGCACACCAAATGTGCATGTTTATCCAAAGGAATGGAGTTGTGGTTTTATTTCAAGAGCTATTTTGTTTCTTGAATGTCTCATGATCTTTTGGCCACACAACGGGAATGAGTGTGTTGAAATCATTACAGAAGACAAGCATTATAGTCATTGCACAAGTGCCCTGATTGAGTATTGATCGAATGTATGAGGTGTATTTGTTGAAATTCACCAAACATCTCAATCACCAAGCTTTCATTATAAAGAGCTATTTGCTTGAATCCTGCATGGAAAGGACGCGTGGAGGGTTTGGTTAATCCAGCGCAACATCACAAGGTGTCAAAACAAAGGTTCAAGCATTGATGAGGATATGAAAGATTCAAAGGAGCGTTCGATGGATTGAAGAGATTGTACCATTTGTTTCAAACAATTCGTTCACCTCACTTTGACCTCATCTTGGAAGATCGCTTCGAAAACATTGCTAAATAGGTATCAAAGGTTCTCCCTGAGTCAAACGAGCTTTAGTTGTATGCCCGACTTCATTGGTGCACAACTGGGAAAATGAGTTCGAAAATGGTTTTGGTGGAGGGCTTCAAAGCGAGTCCCAAAAACACTCAGGCTTGGTTGCCATTGCCTATGGAGGAACTAACAAGGCGTTAGTTTGGTAAAGATTGGTTTTTGTTTTGGTTTTCTTCAGATTGCAGGTATTCTACGGATGCCAGATTGCTTCAGTCGCCATGGGCAAGGGTTAAGACATAGTGTTTATATGTTTTGAAAATATCAAAACCCAAGCCCGATTTATTTCCACGGATCGAGGTCTCTCATTTCTGCTTAAACGCCCGATGCATGCCCATTCATAGAAAACGCAAAAGACAGAGTAAATGCTAAATGCCACATGGATGCGAAATTGTCAATCGGTGAGTATAGCGGCGTCTCTCGATTCCTTGACAGTCGAGGGCATCAGATCAAAGACATTTAGTCATAAGGAAGACCCACGAGATGAGCAGATATAAGGGTAAGGTACTGGATCATCACATTGTTTGTTAGAAATGGATGACGAATAACCATGGTGGGTGGAATCTAGTTCGATTTGCTTCAGAGCTAGCAAAATTTGTCACAAGCGAAAGCATCTGGGGTGAATCCTGGTCATCTATCCGATTTCAAGTTTTGTGGTCATGTTATCGGTTTGGCATTGATGCATAGGGTACAAATCGACATGGTCCTAGCTCAAACATTCTTCAAACAATTGGATGGTCTCTCTATCTCCTGGGAAGATACACAAGATGCACATCCATTCTTGTTTTCAAGTTGCAGGAAAATCTTGAAAACGGATTCAGATAATCTAGACAAAGATGTACTAGGACTCACGTTTGTGACACCAGTTGCAGAACAAGTTAAATGATTTGCTCAGGGATTTTCTGATTTTCTTGGAAATTCAATACTCCAACAGTTTCTTCGAGCTTTAGAACCTGAAAATCTGGATCTAATGTTGTATGGAAAGGGTCATGATTTATGTATACAGGATTGGAAAGACCATACAGAGTATCATGAGTACATTGAAGCTAAAGATCAAATTATTTGGTTCTGGCAGATGGTCAATGGAATGCCAATGGAGCAACGCAGAAGGTTAATTTTCTTTTCAACCTCTCTAATCCACCTGTCACCAGAGGGATTTTCAGGACTTCCTTCAAAGTTTCATATTCACAAGGCCCATACCGACCTAAGCTAGCTTCCCATAGCACATACATTGCCGGACGATATCATGATGAGGATGTTATGGTTGCTGTTATTTTGGGCACTGGTACAAATGCCTGTTACATGCAGATGCAATCCCAAAATGTCAAGGTTTTCTCTCAAAATTTGGTTATATGGTTATCAATACAGAGTGGGGTAATCTTTGGTCTTCTTATCTCCCAGTAACAGAATTTGTTAAAGCTCTTAATGCTGAAAGTGTAAATCCTGGCAATGAACAGAAGCAAAGACACGAATGCAACCACATGTAGACACTCAGCTAGATATGAATTTGCAGAAGAATAGTCATCCTATACATAGTCATGAACATTTTCAGCATCTTCCACCTACTGTTGTGGTTCAGGAACACCATTTGCAGCTTCATAAACAACAACAACAAAGGTCATCATGAAAGCTGAAACAAAGTGAAAGCTAGAATTAAAAAGACCTAGAATTCTATAGTAAATGTATTTACATCTTAACAAGATGAGAATACATTCATGATCAACAACTCTCATGAGATTTTTGTGGTTTTATAAGCAACATCTTTCAACTTGAGGGGTGAAGCTTGAACACTTGGCAAAATAATTACCAGTCAAAGATCCATCCAAATTCCAGATCCTCTTTCTTAGTAGCTAAGGATAAATGTTCAAGCTGTGATTTCGGTGGTTTAGGCAAACAGAATGACTGTTCATTAACCACCGAAAATAGGGCTTTCGGTAGATAATTCACTGAACAGCTTTCTAGGTTAATCACCGAAAGCCTGTCACTGCCAGAATGATCGAATTTTTGCACAGATCGAGGTTTTTCTGATCCAAATCATTTGAAAACACTCATGAGGGATAGATGATGAATTATATATTTAGTTTGAAGATCCATTTTTGGTACATAAGGATTAGAAAGGGTAGCCAAGTTGATTTTGGCACCTATTTTGGTGGAAACAGATTGGATTTTCTGCCTATCTCAACAAATTCGAATTTGTATCTCTTGGAAGAGTCATCACCCAGCCTTGGAAGGCTATTCTGCACTGCACCTTGACTCTACAAGAGATGAAGACCATGAAATCTGGGATTGACCTCATTTTTGGGGATCATTCCATATCTTTGGCAAACTGAATTTTGACTTTCTATCTTTAGCATATTTGATCCATGCTTTTAGGATCTCAAAACTGCATTGTAAAGCTATAAAGCTAAAGGTAGAATAGGAACTAGGGGTTCGATTTTGAGTTCTACACACTACTGTTTTGTAACAAGACACTTTCTTTAATATATCAGCCAGCAAGCTTCTTTCTTTTGTTACTGTCAGACCTTCTTTTATCTATGTCTCTGCTTATGAGTGGAATTAGTTCTTTTGTCTCTGTTTAATGACCCTGGTAACTGTCATCTTACTTTTGGTTACTAAGCAAGAATCACAAGCATCCTCGGCTAGTTTGTTGACCCATCATATATATGGTTTTATATATGTTCTGGTTGATTGATTAGTTTTCTCATCCACCTGTTAT
>JASDQU010371523.1:47878-60356 GCA_032191745.1 Picea mariana
ATACCAAGTTCTCTATTAAGGTGTTGTAATCATAGATCTATGTCCCAGCCCTTTCGGCAACACCTGCGAAGAAGATGAAGTCTCACCCGAGGTAGAGGCAAGGGTGGTTGCAGGACTCCAGTGTCTGCAACCTTAGCTGGGACATAGATCTATGATTACAACACCTTAATAGAGAACTTGGTAGTTGTCATTCATTACTATTTAACCTTTATCTATAGCGTAGATAAACCCTAATTACAACGCAACACAGTGTTCAACAAGATTCAACACATTCAAGCACTAAGCACAACAACATAGATCAGGTCTAGCTTCTTATTCACATCATTAGGCACTAAGCTATCATATTCATCTAAGCATAAATCATTGTACTAAGAATTAATCATATGAACCATAAAATGACCATATTGCACAAAGCAACCACAGCACAGGATATACGTGGTTCAGCCCCAGCTTGGGGCTACGTCCACCAACTCTTCTTCTCTTTATTGTCTTCTATCAATCATCTACATGCAAAGAGCCACAAGGTCCTACTCCGCATAGGACAGGATATCTGCACGCACCTTGCCAGATCCTCCTTCCCCGATCTAGGTTACAACACAAAGCCTTTACATAGTCTCTTACAGACACTTTCACTTAGCCTTGCAAGCCTCACATAGTTTGCACAAAGCATTTACAACTATAATTTTCACTTAGCACATTGGGCTTCACTTTCCCTTTTGCACTTCTTTCTATTTATACATTACAAAATGGGCCCAAACATGGGTAAACCCATGGGTCGACATCCCATACCCGTTACATAAGCCCAAAACCCAAAAATCCCTAAAAGGGGCCGAGATCCCGTGATCTCCGCTTCGACTTGCGCTTCACCTTCGACACTCTGTTGAAGTCTCAAAATAGGTCAAACCTAACCAAGGATCTCCAAAACCTGGTCAAGGGCCAAAAATCCCCCAACACTCACCTATGAATCATCCCGAGTCACTCTGATCTGGGTAGCTCCGCCTCAAAAGCCTTGAGCCTGGCTCGAGCAGCTTCGACCTATTGCTTCGCTAAGGCCTCCTTCTCGATGAACTCTTGAATAAATGCCTCGTTCATAGGTCCCTCTAAGCATTGTTCTATTGAAGTGAATACGTGTTCCATCTATGCTCCTTGGCCCTTAATTTCCTCAAACAGTTGGCAAGCTTCATCCTGGACTGGTTGGAGCCTTTGAGTCACTTCCATGAATTTTCTCTATATGGTGTGGACCTGTTGCTAAGAAATGCATTGTTCCTAGGATATTTTCATTCTTTCAACTGCTGATAAGAGCTTCAACTATGCCTGTACTATCGCCACTTTTTTCTTTGCCTCTTGGAGCTATGACTCTAGTGTATTCAGTTCATGGTCCTCAGTAAGTCACTCATAAGTCTACACACTTCTACTACTAAGTTGTTTACATTCCAAAGCTAACTCTCTGATCCTCTCAATTGCGCTTCAGGCAGTGGCTTCTCTTTGGTATCGTGCATCCTGCAGAGTACTTGGTACTGTTTTTAGCTCTAGATCTACTATTCTCTATTGAATTTGTTGGATGGCTTTAGCAAGTTGCGCTACTTGATGCTCCACTGGGTCTTCCTCCTTTTTCTCTAAGCCCGGCATAGAGAAAAGTGCTCTGCTGAATGCTTCTTTTACTCCAACCTTCTCTACGAGAAAATGTTCTTTATATTGCTAGATCTACACTTTCTCCTCTTCGAAATTTTCTTGTAGGTCATCCTTTTCCTACTGCGCAACTGAGTGTTGCTCTATCACTTCCTCTTGTGCTTTATTTAGGGCCACTTTGGCCTGTTCTGTTTCTTCCTGTGTGCGACGGCAAGCTTCAGTCACATCGGCTAGTATGTGGAGTTGGGTAGGTTCATCTCCCAACTCTGTTTCTTCTGATGGCGAGGGGGAAATGGAAACTGTGCAGATGGAGTGAAGGGCTTGTTGTACCCCTCACATTTGTGCTTCAATTTTTTCATACATGGTCTCTTTATTAGCTTCATTTCTCTACAAAATATCTTCTAAGGCATCAGATACAACTGTGATGATGAATTTGAAGCCATCGAGCATCAACATAATCTGCATCTTGGTCTTACTAGCTTTTGACTTATTCCATGATGTGGGTTTCATGGGAGAAACCTTTCTTTTTTTATATGGCTTTGCGTCATCGGGTGGATTCTGTGGCAGTGTTACTTCACCTTTCTTTTGTTGATCTTATTTTCCATTGTTATCTTCTTTATCTACTTCGTCATCACCTCCTCCTCCAGGTGATTTTGAAGCAGTTTCTTCTGATGCATTGTTCAACTGCTGGACCTCTTAGGTCTTCTTCCTTCTGCTAGTTCTAGGTGTATCATTCCCTTCACGAGTGACCACCAGGCTTCTGATTAGTTCAGGATTAGACAGTTCTACGGGGTCAACAGGTATAAGGAGCTCTGTAGGCCATTCCTTAGTTATTTATTCTAGGTCCTCCTCTGTGAGTTTGTAATAACTATGTAGTACTTCTTTGTGTTTGTCTCTACGCGCAGTGATGTAGATAAAATTTCTGTCAGTGTGGAACTTCACAAACAGCCTGAACCTATGCAGGGTGTTTGGCGTTATACGAGGGAAAACCTCAATAGCCCTCTTTAACTATAGGTAGTAGGTGTGGAACACTACATTTGACTGCCATTGTTTTCCCATATCGATGGAATACCAAAGCGAAGTGAATTTCACGACTAATAGTTCATGTTGTCGCAAGAGTTGGTTCTAGGTTGTAATAGTGCCAAGCCTTAGCACATTTTAAATGAAAAAATAAGTTATCACTCAAAACTTGATTTAGGTTGCGTGCATGTAAATTCTGATATAACCACGAACCAATTTTGATTAGAAGATGCCCCTTCCAACCCGAGAGGGATCTCTTGAATATATGTCACGATAGGATATCCAATAAGCTTAACAATGGGCAGATCTGTGAGTAGCAGTAAGTTTTGAGGTTTTTAGGGTTGATGGGTTGGACCAGGAGGTAGTCCATTGGGCATGGAGTCAAATGATCAAGCAAATATCAAGAGTGTTTCAGAAATAGAAATCCATGGATCAGAGGCGAGATAGAAGATGATTACAAAGAGAAGGATTTATAAAAGTATGGCAGCAAAATAAAGAGAAAACATATCAATACACAAGGAGCACTTAGCGATGAGTGAATTCCAAGCACGAATCAGTGGAAAGAGATGGTTGGGATAGAGAATCTATCCAAGGATGAATTTTTAACCTTCAGATCTCTACAAGAAACAACCTATAATATGTCCTGCAATAGAGCATCTAACAAACAGATAAATTCCATTACAAACAAAGTCACAATTCGGGAAGAAAATGGAAATAAAACCAAGTGAAATGAGGCAAGAACGAAGCAATAAGACATTCTCTGTAAACAAAATCACAATAATCTTTGTTGTAAATTAAAAATGGCTTTGCACTCTTTTATTTAAACAAGAAAATAAATGCTATAGCCCAGGAGTACTACTCCTATGTGTCTTTTTTCCCCCCTTTTTGTCTCAAAGAGCTATACAATATATAATCCTTCAACATATAACACATTAGAAATGACCTCAAAATCGACCGAGAAACGAATTGGTAGTTATTTAACTAAAATCTGGGTGCGATCCTACATTTTTGGGCCATGTCTGCACAAAAACGAAACATTGTCTTGCGGGGAAATTTTGGCTTCCTTCCCGAGATCTAAATTTAGATCTGAAGATACCACTAGAAATATTAGGATCTTTAGATGTCAATCGACTATTAAAATGTGTAAAACGACCTCTCCAAGGTTGAGAAAAGTGAGTTTTCCCATAGGCATGTTTTTTGGAAAAACCTGCGATTTCGATGGCTAACAGGTCGAAAATAGGGGTATCTTAGTCACCGAAAGTCCTAGCTTTTGGCGGCTAACAGTGCGATTTTAGAGCTCCGTAAGCCATCGAAAGTCCCAAAACCCTGATTTCGGCTTTCAGGTTTCGGGAGAACGGGAAGTGGTCAAAATCTTCATGTCTGCCAAACCCCCGACGACCGAAAACTTGAAATGGTGATGTGGCATTTGTGTAAAAAATTATTATAGAAATTTCATGTCGTGTATTTCATTCTTTTCATGCCTCCTCGGGAACTCTTCCTCCATGTGGCTCGATGCGTGGCTGGACAGATGGCCGAAAAAGAATATGCGAAAGGCTTGGTAAGTCGTTAACATTTTTAATTATTACTTTTAAATCGCTTTAACTCCTTTTAAACAATCACTTTTTTTGAAATTTCGGTACCGAGACTTTGGAGTTGTTATAAAAAATCATACTTCCTGAATAGATGAACCCCGAAACCCGAAAATCTTGAAGGAATTTAGACTCATTTTTAGAACTAAGGGAAGCTCCATAACTAGAGAATAATTGAGTTTGGATTTAGGGAAGAAAAATCAACTTTGTTTCAACAGTTCGGATGGCTCTATTTCAGGAAAGGTCGCACCTTTCAGCATCTCCCAAGATATGAATGCAATGAGGATCAACAACCAACTAAAATGGAGCTCATAGCCATGATCTTGAGCTTCGCAATAGTCTTGTGCTAACTGGTTCACTTAGTACTTTGCCCAGATCATCTGTAGCCCCTCCACGCATTTCCCTGCGAGGTCAACAACAAACCATGTGACCTGCGTGGGTTTGTTCTTCTAGACTAGCTTACCAGCAATCAACTAGCAAGCAAGGCGTTCTGTGCCATTCTGGATGGAGGCCACCTTGTAGCCTCTCTTCCTCTTCTCCACATCGTTGTATGTATCTTTAATCTTCTATGCCAGGGCGCGGTCTGCAACCTTCCCTGGGTAAAAGTCTTGCGGCTCTGGTCCCTGCATGCTCAATCTAGTGATCCGATGGATCAACGTCAGGTCGATGGTGATGCGTTTGTCTAGCCATAGGTAGTGGCCATGGAATCGCGACAGCAGGAGCATAACGCATGCATTAACCTCCTTGTGCCTTCCAAAATGGGGTATTTTCATTACGTTCAGGATAGTGGAGTGTGCGAGCTCCATAGTCCATGGTTGGGGGATTATCCTCGACTTCTTCCCCTTCATCCTAGTCAAATACCTGTGAGGTGAGAGCATCTTGAAGTTCTTGCGATCCCCTAGGTTAAATTCAATGATCTTTAGTGTCACGATCTTATGTGGCAGAGGCTTGCCTATGCATATCCCCTTCAAGAGGTACGCAATGACCAAGGTGTAGTCGAAGTCCCTCGGGACACTGTCATGATTCACCATGCCGGCCAGGGGCTAGATGTAGTCGGGCAAGATGGAAGGGATTAACTTCATGTTTTCCAAGTCATCTCGATTCTTGGTTCTTTTCTCGGTCGTAGCTCGGGATGGTCTAGAACCACGAGCAGTCGATGGGGAGGCTTGCACTCCTCTCCTCGATGAAGCTTGAATTCCGATGGATATCACCTTCTTAGCCATGAGTTCGATCAGAACTTCTTAGAAAGTGTTGGCACAGGGGAAAACCTAGGTTTCAATGCTACTATAGTGCACCAACAAAACCCTAACTACTGGCCCTTTCAGTAACACCTACGAAGTAGATGAAGTCCCACCTAAGGCATAGGTAGGGGTGGTTGCAGGATTCAGATGTCTGCAACCTTAGCTAGGACATCGATCTGTGATTAAAACAACTTAACAAAGCACTTAGCAGTTATAGTTCATAGTATTTAGTTCGAAGAGAAAACTCTAATTACAGAGTAGCGCAGTATTCAACCAGATCTAACATATAGACGCACTTAGCATAAGAGAATAGATCAGATCTAGCATTCATTCACATTACTAAGAACTAAGATATTATATCAAATGAATCTAACATACATTAGTGCATTAATCATATGAACAATAAACAATCACAATGCACAAAGAAACCATAACACATTATATATGTGGTTCACCCCCAGCCTGGGGCTAAGTCCACCAAATCTTCTTCTCTTTTATTATCTTTGGTCAATCATCTACATGCACAGAGCCTCAAACCCTACTCTGCATAGGACATGAGATCCGCACACACTTCGCTAGATCCTCCTTCCCCAAGCTAGGTCACAACACAAATCCTTTACATAGTCTCTTACAGTCACTTGCACTTAGCTCTGCAAATTCTCAACATAGAATGCACGAAGCATTTACAATCTGTACTTAGCACTTAACACGGTATCAAAAACCCTTCTCCCTCTTCTTACTTCGCCTATACTTCTATTTATACATTACAAAAAGGGCCTAAACATGGGTAAACCCATGGGTCGACATCCCCATACATGTTACATAAGCCCAAAACCCAAAAATCCCTAAAACGGGGCCAAAATCCCATGATCTATGCTTCGACTTGTGCTCCGTCTTCTATAGCCTGCCGAAGTCCCAAAAGTAGGTCAAAAATGACCAAAGGATCCTCAAACTTAGTCAAGGGCCAACAAGCCCCCAATACTCACCTATGACTCATCTTGACTCACTCTGATCTGGGTAGATCTGCTTCAAAAGCCTTGAGCTTGGCTCAAGCTGCTTCGATCTGTTGCTACGCCAATGCCTCCTACTCAAAGAACTCTTGGATAACTGCTTCGTTGACAAGTCCCTCTAAGCATTGTTCAAGTGCAGTAACGACTTGTTCTAGTTCTTATCCTCAACCTTCAATCTCTGCGAATAGTTGGCAAGCCTCATCTTAGATTGGTTGGAGCCTCTAAGTCACTTCCATGACTTTTCTCTAAATGGTGTGGATCTGTTGTTGAGAAATGTGATGTTCTTGGGATCATTTCATCCTCTTGAATGCTGACAGGGGATTCAACTACGCCTATACTGTTTCTGCCTGCTGCTTTGCCTTCTGGAGCTGTGACTCCAGTGCCTTCAATTTAGGATCCTCAATGAGTCACTCATAAGTTTGGGCACTGCGATCACTTAGTTGTTTACATTCCATGGCGAGGGCCTTGATTCTCTCAACTACGCTTCGAGCAGTTGCTTCTCTTTGATCTCGTACATCCTACAGAGTGTTGGGCACTGTTCGCAGCTCCAGATCTGTGATTCTCTGTTGAAGATGTTGGATATCTTCCACAAGCTACGCTACTTGATTCTCTACTGCTTCTTCCAATTTGTTCTTTAAGCCTGTCACAGAGAAAAGTTCTTTGTTGACTGCTTCTTTGACTCTGTGTTGCTCTGTGAGAAACTTCTCTTTCTCTTGCTGGATTTTTTCTTTCTCCTCTTCAAACTTTGTTTGGAGAGAAACCTTCTCTTGCTGCGCAACTTGACATTGCTCTATGACTAATTTTTTCACTTGCTTTAGGGACTCTGTGGCCGGTTTTGTTTCTTCCTGTGCACGACAAAGGTAAGCTTCAGTCACATCATCTAGTCTGCAAAGTTGGTTAGGCTCATCTCCCAACTCTAGTGCTTCTGATGGCGGGGGGGCGCAGTGGATACTGAACGGCTGGATTGAAGGGCCTATTGTACCCGTCTGATTTCAACCTCGATTCTGTCATACATCTTCTCCTGCTTGGATTCATGTTTCTACAAGATGTCCTGTGAGGCATATACTACAGCTTCGATGATGAAGTCAAAGTCATCAACCGTGAGCATGGTTTTCATTGTGGTTCTGCTTTCTCTTGACTTCTTCCGTGAGGTAGGTTTCATGGGGGAATTATTTTCTTCGAGGGATTAGCCTCATCAATAGGATCCCTAGGCGGTGTTACTTCACCTTAATTCTATTGATCTTCTTTGTCATTGGTCTCTTCTCTATCTACTTCATCATCACCTCCTCTTCCAGGTGATACTGAAGCAGTTTCATCTGATTCACTACTCAGGTTTTGTCCTTCTTCGGTCTTCTTCCTTCTGTTGGTTCTAGGTGTGTCGTGTTCTTTGTGAGTGGCCTCTGAGCTGCCAATTAGTTCAGGATCAGACATTTCTGTAGGGCCAGTAGGTATAAGAAGGTTTGCTAACCAGTCCTTAGTTATCTCCTTGAGGTCCTCCTCTATGAGCTTATAGTATGACTAAATCTCTTCTTTGTTTTCGTCTGTGCACATAGTGATATAAATGAAGTTCCAATCTACACGAAAATTCATGAGAGGTATGAACCGGTGCAGGGTGTTCAGCGCCATGTGAGGGAAAACCCTGGTATCCCTCTTCCACTAGATATAGTATGTGTGGAATATTGTGTTCGACTACCACTATTTTCCCATATCGTTCGAGTACCAGAGCGTGGTGAACTTAGCATCGAGCATCTTGAACGACTCAATGTACGGGAATGTCGCACCTTCCTACATCTCCCAAGAAGTAAATGCTATGAGGATTAGGAGTCAGCTAAAGTGGAACTCATAGCCCTGATCCTGAGCTTCTCAGTAATCCAATTCCAGCTGGTTGACTAAGTACTTCACCTAGTTCATCTGGAGTCCTTCTACACATTTTTCGATGAGGTCAACAACGAATCCTGTGACCTATGTAGGTCTGTTCCTTCTCACGATATTTCTTGCGATCACCTAGCAGGCTAGGTGCACTACACCATTCTGGATGGAAGCTACCTTGTAGCATCCCGTCCCCTTTTCTACATCACCATATGTGGCTTTGATCCTCTGTGCCAATGCACGATCTGTAGCCTTCCCCGGGTAGAAGTCCTGTGGGTTGGGTCCTTGCATGCTCAATCCGGTGATCCTATGGATCAACGTCGAATTGACTATGATGTGTCAGTATAGCCATATATAGCCGCCATGGTAACATGATAACAGGAGCTTAACACATGCGTTAACCTCCTGGTACTTTCCAAAGTGTGGAACCTTCATCACATTCAAGAGGGTCGACTGCGCGAGGTTCATATTCCATGGTTGGGGGATTATTTTCGAGTTCTTCCCCTTCGTCCTGGTCAAATACTTGTAAGGAGAGAGCATGTTGTAGTTCTTGCGGTCCCCTAGGTTGAAGTCACTGAATTTTAATGTCGTAACCTTATCCTGCTGCGTTCTAACTTCACGTATCCCCTTCAGGAGGTACGCAGTAATCATGGTGTAATCAAAGTCTCTTGGGACACAGTCATGACTCACCAAGACAACCAAAGGTGGGATGTAGTCAGGCATGATAGTCAGGATTAACTTCACATTTTTCAAGTCATCTCAATGCTTGGTTCTTTTCTCTGTTGCAGGTCAGGATGGTTTGGATCTACGAGCAGTCGATGGGGAGGCTTACACTCTCGTCGATGAGGCTTGAGATCTGATGGAAATCACCTTCTTAGCCATAAGGTCGATTAGAACTTCTTCGATGACTTTCTCTGTGGCGCTGAGCTCGTCCGACATGCACACTTAGATCGGATAAATCAGGTTGATGAATGAGTTCTCAAAGAAATAGAACATGTGTCAATCTCAATAAACACAACATAGTAGCAATGAGTTGGCTAGGATACAATTCACAAAAGTGTTTTTAGTGCAACAATCGATGAAATAAGTAGACAACGGTGTAATAGATCTCTCCAATGGATGAGAGTCCTTCATCAATGCAGTTTTGTCTATTGCGACGTGGTCCCAACGATCTGATGGTGAGATTTCTGGCCATAACTGTTGTTCTAACCGTTTGGGGTTCAGGCTAACGATTATAATGCTTTCAATGGCTATATTTCTTTGCCATGGCGAAGTGCCAGGCTACGTTGTTATGATATCTCACCAAAGTTCTAGTTTTTCAAACTTTCCTTCTGCGAAGTCCCTTCTAGAACATTCTGCAACTTTTCTATCTTTGCTCTCTTCTTACTGAGCTTTCTACCCTTCTTCCCTGTAATCTTCTTCTCGGTATTCCTCTTTCCATTATGATTCTTATCTCCTTTTAGCACAATAACTTTGCATTGTTGATGGTCTTTCGTAGGGTTCAAGGCCAATACTTCTTCTCTGCCTGGGGTAAGTTCTCTACTCTTCGGTGAGTCTTCTTGTGTGCTTTCAACTTTGACATCCCAGTTTCTGGTTCTGAACAGCTTTGATCTATTCTCCTGTTCTTCATTCAAGTGCGCTATCCTCCTAGTCATGAAATCTTTTAATTCTTGCTTCTTTTGTTCTAATAATTCCTCTTCTTTTCTTCTGGCCCGATCTTTATCAATCCAAGTTTTTCCTAGTAATATAGAAAATGGGGCATTGTTCTCAATAAATTTAACAACCTCAAAATCTTCCTTTGTCATAGTTCCATGATCACTCATAGATATCTGGGTGAGTCTTCCACATAGGGTTATCATCTTTCCTCTAAATAATCCTATTCCTCCTAATGAAGGAATCATAGCAGGCTTTCTCAAAATTTCCCAAGTTCTTTCTATCATGATATTCACCTGTGTTTCCTCATCCAGAACACAATCAATGTTGAAGTCTCCTATTCCTATTTCTATGCATTCATTTTCTTTGAAGATCTCTGATAAGTTGATATTTTTGTGATCATTTAGGGTGTCTTTCATTTGTAGCAATACATTCTATGATTCTTTCTGGGGTTCTTCCTTGGTTTTAGTTTCTTGATCTTCCTCAGGGTTTTTGTGTCTCATATTCATTCTTTCAACCTTAGAAATAATTCTAGGGAAATCCAAAACTTCATGATCCATAGATTGACAACAAATACAACTAGGTCTTTTACCAGGGCATTCCTTAGCAAGATGTCCCGATCTTCTGCAATTATAACAAAGGGCTAATCTTTTTTTTCTTTGAAATGATCCCCAGCCTTTCCTGTACTGCGCACTAGGATCATAGTAGCTAACCTGCAAAAAATTATTTCTAGGGTCCTGCATCCATTTGTTAGTCCAAACATTCTTTCTATGCATAGGAATAACATATCTTTCATTATTTCTATCAGATCTACTCATATCAAACCTTCTTTCATCTAGTTGTGCCCTATTTTTCAAGCTAGGACAAAATTTATCAAACATACCTAGATCCATACTTTTGAAACAAAAATTTCCACTTATCTTACCTTTTTCAATAAAAAAAATTCACTGTTCTTACCTTTAACAAAGCACAAATATTTAAGATCTTACCTCTTTTCTTCAGATCTGACTTTTCTTCTTAGCACAGAGCTTCACAAGTCAAGTAGAGTACTGCACACTAAAGCATCATATCTACACTACAAAACTATTTGTTGGCACAGGGGCAGACCCATGGTTCAACGCTACAACAATGCACCAACAAAACCCTAACTACCGACCCTTTCGGCAACACCTACGAAGCAGATGAAGTCTCACCCGAGGTAGAGGCAGGGGTGGTTGCAAGACTCAGATGTTTGCAACCTTAGCTGGGACACCGATATGTGATTACAACACCTTAACAGAGCACTTAGTATTTATAGTTCACAATATTCACTTCTCAGAGAAAACCCTAATTATAGAGCAGCGCAGTATTCAACTAAATCTAACATATAGATGCACTTAGCATAATGGAATAGATCAGATCTAGCATTCATTCACATTACTAAGCACTAAGATATTATATCAAATGCATCTAACATACATTACTTCATTGATCATATGAAAAATAAATAGTCACAATGCACAAAGCAACCATAACTCAACATATACATGGTTCACCCCCAGCCCGAGGCTACGTCCAACAACTCTTTTTATCTTTTGTTATCTTCGTTCAATCAACTACATGCACATAGACTCAAAATCCTACTCCGCATAAGACAAGAGATCCGTGCACACTTCACTAGATCCTCCTTACCCAAGCTAGTTCACAACACAAAGCCTTTACATAGTCTCTTACAGTCACTTGCACTTAGATCTGCAAGTTCTCAACATAGCATGCACGAAGCATTTACAATCTGTACTTAGCACTTAGCACGGTATCAAAAAACCTTCTCCCTCTTCTTACATCACCTAGACTTCTATTTATACATTACAAAAATGGCCTAAACATGGCTAAACCCATGGGTCGACATCCCCATACCCGTTACATAAGCTCAAATCCCAAAAATCCCTAAAAAGAGGCTGATATCCCATGATCTCCACTTCGAATTGCGCTACGCCTTCGACATCTTGTCGAAGTCCCAAAAATAGGTCAGACATGACCAAGGATCCTCAAACTTGATCAAGGGTCAACAAACAAACTTTTCTATGATGTTGATTTCGTCCAACATGCACGCTCGAGGTTGGATAACTCAAGTCAATGAACAAATGCTCAATGCAATAGAACAGGTAGCGAAGTCTCAGTAAGCACAACACAATAATAATGAGTTCTCTTGTTGGCTTGGATATAATTTGTGAAAGTGTTCTCAATGCAATAGTCGACGAAATAAGTAGACAACGATGTAACATATCCCTCCAATGGATAAGATACCTTCATCAATGCATTACTGTCCATTACGACGCGGTCCCAATGGTCTGATGGCGAGCTTCCTGATCATAATTGTTGTTCTAAGCATTCGGGAACGTCAATCTAAAGGTTATAATGACTCCAATGGTCATATCACTCCACCATGGCGAAGTGCCAATCTGAGCTGCTCTAATATTCGGGCGAA
>JASDQU010371524.1:0-28548 GCA_032191745.1 Picea mariana
AGTGCCCACTGTTGCAACTAGAATACATCCCCTCATTCCCCATGCACCTGTCACACCCAAGGAAGTGTTCCCCTTCTATGCTCAATAGTCCTTCAATTTCCCCACTTCCCTTCCATGGTTACCAGCAACAGGTTGAACAAGAAGTTTCTAAGCCCTACGACCATTGTCCAACGCACCAAGGAAAATTTCTCAACATAACTCTCACCTAGAGAGTATGCTCACAGGCCTAACAACCCGCTTCTTCAATTGCAAATATCTCACCTAGAGAGACTTCTCACGGGCCTCACAACCATCTCTTCGACAGTAAACTCTAATTACATCTCTGCAACTCCTTACAATATTCTTTGTGTAGATAAGGTAATAGTCATCCTCTTCTAGAACCGACCCCTTCTACACACAAGAGTCAAACATGAATAATGGATTCTGAATAATCCCCAAAATACACTAAGTCCAACAATATATATTGCATGCCTTCAACTCACCACTTGTCACCCTTAGAAGTAGCTTAAACCACTTGGTGACTCGGTCCCTGCCCTCGGAAACTTTGGATACAATAATTATCCAACATTATACTTTTCTAGAAATATTATAAAATATTCCCTAGGACTTAAATCCCACCCTCTTTTCCCTTTTCCGGTGGAGTCATCCCCCCATCTATTTTTATCTGAGACTATTTGCATGCAACGATGTAATATTATATTAATAATTGTGATTACATTTGCATGGATAGGTGCATTGGCATATTTTCATCCCAATTCACCAGCCTCATAATCACACAAGCTCTCCGGCCTCAATACATACATACATATATATATATATATATATATATAACTCAGCTCTGCGTGCATTCCCAGGTCATTACCGCACACTTATCGAAGTGTGTGAAACACTATGAACTATGTGTACTTACCCAGGTGCGTGCAACACTATGAAATGTGAGCACCCTATCTTTGATAACAATTATTGGTGCACTACTCAGGTGCACACAACATAAAAACTTAGTACCAATGGCTCACAAAACTAAAGGTACATTTATATTTACAATTGATACCATGGCTCACCAACCTATATGTACAATTACAAAGGGTCCATATCATGGAAATTACATTCCGCTCCCCCTTATTTATGAAGTGTCCTCAGTGCATCATATACACATGTACATACAAAATTTCAAAAATATTCAAAAATATGTGGATACTCTACCCGCATATCATCCTTGTACTCCGAGGTTGCATCCTTAGGATTGTACCAGGTCCATTGGACCTTTACCAAATCTATGGCTTGATTCCGGAGCTGCTTGGTTTTCTGATCCAATATGCAAACCGGTCGCACTTGAAAATCACCTTATTTCTCCACCTTCCACCCCGATCATGTGCGACTAAAAATTATCATGCTTGTTATCTAGGGTTGCGTAAATCCTTGGCACATTTGTGCCCATGTCCTCAGTGGTCGTAGCTTTTTGTACATTGTATGTAGTCCTCGCTTGATCACCCCTTTGAGGGAAATATTTATACACATGATTCCCTCCACAACTCCATCATTGAATAGATTGCTTCCATGGTTTTTTCCCCACTGTCTCCAACATTATGGGCTCTTGGAGAGTTGGTTGTTCTTGCAACGTGTTTCTAAAAAATGGTGGCTTAGCCCCCTTCCTCCTATATTCCACTTTACTTTTCATCTTATCGTCCCAAGCCTTTTGGAAATTTAGTCTTCCCCTTTGCTTCTCATAAAAACACTTAGTGCACCTTATAGTTTCCTCTAATTTCTTAGGGTCATCATTCTATATCTTTTCACTGGTATCAAAAGGAAACCCAATCAAGTACTCTGAATTTTAACTTTCTCATTCTTGATGAATGCGACGTATTTCATCAGCTCTAAAAATCTTCTATCATATTCATCTATCATCATACTCCCAAGCTTGATTTTGAAGAATTCCTTCATTTTCTTGTCATAGTATCGTTTGGTTAAGTATTGATTTTCTTGTCATAGTACCTCTTGAACTCCCTCCAAGTAAATTTCTTCTCATCAATGTGTTGCACTTGCAAAAATTGATCCCACCACATTGATGCCTTTACTTTTAGCTGATAGATAACAATTCTCCCTTCTACTTGTGCAGAATAATTATGCAGCTAGAAGTACTTCCTCGTATCCAGCAACTAGGTCTTCACATGTTCATCCTTATTGTGCTCACCATTAAAGGTAGGAGGCTTGATCTTCTTCATTTCTCCCTATATCTCATCCACCCCAATCCTTCTTTTATACTTCCTAATAGAATATGGACTTGAAATATTGTGCTCTTTCCTAAATGAATGCTTTCGTGAGTGGTGATGATGCCTATCAACACTTATTGCTTGTCTTCTTTTCTCATCATAAGACATGTGACTTCTTGACCTACTCGACTTTGTATCCTTATCCATTTTATTTTCTATTATGTCCAAGCTCTGCATCAATTTGACATTGAAGTCATCTTGATGCCCCTTGGCTCTCATAATCCTTTCATTATTGTCCTTATAACTTCAGACATCTTTTTGCAATCCCTTTATGGTTTATACCAAGTTCATGTGCTCCTCATTGGATTTGATACCATTAGCACCCAAACCAACATACACATATCTAAATTCATCATCAGGATTGTAAGTCCTCTATGCATATTCCATGCTTTGACCTTTTGTACTGATTTTGTCATGCTCTAATAATTGATAATTCTGCAAAATATTTTATGAAAGCCACCAACTATGCATAGAAATCAGATGTTCCTCCTAGTCATAGACTATGTTTCTCATAATCTTTCAGCAACAGGTCACCCCCGAGCTGGGGATTAACTCCATCGGGGAAAAAAGGGTTCTTAGCGACAAGCTAAGATCTAATTTTCAACAAAATTGCTCAGTCCTAGGTGCCCTCTGTTGTAACTAGCCTATAGTCCCTCATTCCCCATGCACCTGTCACACCCAAGGAAGTGTGCCCATTCTCTGCTCAACATTCCTTCGGTTGCCCCACTTTCTTTCCAGGGTTACCAACAACATGTTGAGTATGAAGTCTCTAAACCCTATGACTAATGCCTAGCACACTAGGGAATAATTCCAAGCATAAATCTCACCTGAAGAGTATGCTCACGAGCCTAACAACCCGCTTCTTCAACAACAAATCTCTCACCAAGAGAGACTGCTCATGGGCCTAACAACCCATCTCTTCGAAAGTAAACTCTGATTACAACCCTGCAACTCTTTACAAGCTTCTCTATGCAGATAAGGTAATAGTCGTCCTCTTCCAAAACCAACCCCTTCTACACACGAGATTCAATCATGAATAATGGATTCAGAATAATCCCCAAAATGCACTAAGGAAAGAAACACATATTGGCACAGCCGCACCCTCACTGGCACGTCCACTTCCTCAGGACTTTCTTTCCTTCACGGCCCGAAGAACTCAAAGGTTCTTCTAATTCCCTATCGGGAAATATTCCTTACCCACAACAACTCGCCAAATGGATCTCCCTTAATGATCGGGAAATCGGATTTCGCGATTTCACGAATCCTATGGTCGCTTGTTTTATGCCTCACAATTCCCCGAAATCCGATGCGAGTCAATGTTGACTTCCTCCCTTATTATCAAAGTTCTCCCTATTGGGAAATCGCTACTCGTGACGTCAACAAATGGAATTTCTGAACTCCGAACCCCGATGTGTCGATACTCCGATGCACACGTGCGGGCTGACTTTCCCACCTCCCGTCACCTCTGTCAAGATTTAAAAATTTGTGGGATTGCGAATCCTGATGCCAAAGGATTCGGGACTTACCTTTTCTCGATCCCCAATATGGCGCGCCACCTGTCTTCCACTCACTCTGGCTGTGGCCCACACGACCCTTCCATCGGGATATCGCGTTTTGCGATTCCAAACTACAAGATTTATTTGCTCACGAAAACACCGATTCTCCGATCCCCGACTCCTCGGGATCCCCTGACACGTGTTCCACACGATGGATGGTTATGGGTTCGTCGGGATATCGCGGATCGCGATATCGCAATTCCTGATGCAATCCTTTGCAACTTCAACTCGCGAATCCCCGATACATGATATCACGTTAGATCTGACGATCCTTAAGACTCGGGATCGACGACTCTGCCCCTCCTGAGCTTTAAACCTTCGGACATTCTCTCCATAACCTCCTTGCACCTCCGCAAGATCCAACAACCCTCGGAACTTCACAAAATCTCCTCAAAGGATTTTGACCGTCCGTCCTTCCTTATGAAATCCACAAAATGATGGAGGGTCTCTCCACGAGACTCGTTCACTTGCTCGCCAACCTGTGATGCTTCCCTCAGACTTTCAATAGCATCTTCACTGCGCTTATCCTTTAGTGAAATTGAAGGCATACTCCTCCTGAGCTTTCTCCAGTTTCTCAGCCTCCGGAAAATGAGAATCCTTTGCTCGCACTCCTTGCGGGAACTCTGCAAACACTTCAAGTGTTCAGTTTCTCTTGACCCTGCGCACACCTGCAGCAGCAGTCTTTCGATACTTCACTCAGAATCGCAACTCTGAGACTTCTCCCTGGCCTGCGCACTCCTTGCACGACACTATGCCTAACTGCACTTCAGAGATAATGGCAACAAGAGTTACCTCCAATTGAACCCTTCTGTCAACGCACCCCTTGCAGACAAATTCGACTGCACTCCTTGCAGGAAGCCTTCTGGCTCACTTAGAGAAACAATTGAAACTCATTCCTTGTTCCCTTCAGACTTCAATTCACACATGAAATCACATACATAACATATAAAATCAAATGTATAACAGGAAGAAACCATTCATGAGCATAACATCAATACACATAGAAACAACACAAACCATGAATTTGAATCAAAGCTTTCTTCTATTAATTCAAATGCCTATACATGGGTGTTCTTCATACAGTTCTCTTCCTACTCTTCTGATCTTGAATGCTTCTCTTCTATGCTCAAGGGTTATGTTACAATGATACAATGAGGGTGTCTATATCTCGTTTCCCTCTTGCGCTCTAAAGCTATCAAATCTAGAATTAAATTCCTATCTACCAGCATTAACTATATTAAATGCCGACTATCTACCTAAGGACGAGAGCTATCCTCTCAAGGTCCATTTACAATATACAAAGGTGCCTCTTCTTAAATGGCTTCATTTAAGATTTGCACAACAATCCCAAATCATTTTCAAAATTTGTGTTGGCTGATCCAGCTGTCTTCAGCTTCCGCGCTGGCTCGCTTGATGAGTCGGTGATGCTCCTGCATCATACTCCCTCGCTTAAAATTTCATGGGCTCCTGTCCATGATCTCCTGCATGGTCTGTCCACGCTTCTGGATTTCTTCTTCATTTTCCCAGCTGGCATCTTCCACTGGGTGATTCTTCCATTCGACCAGATACTCATAGTATTCTTTCCTTCAGGTCTTCTTACCCACTCTCTTGTCCAGTATGCACTCCATCTGTGGCTTTTCTGCAATTGGAAATTGTTTCATCCACTGGATCATTGTTTCCTCAGTTCCAGTCTCTGCTTCTCCAACCCTGTATGGGTATAATTCTGCGATATTGAATATCGGAGATATCCCGATGCCATCCGGCAACTCAATCTCATAAGCATTTTCTCCGAATTTTCTCAAGACCTTGCATGGTCCGATTTTCTTCATTTTCAACTTATTGTATGTTCCCCTTGGGAACCTTTCCTTCCTCAAGTGTGCCAAAATCAGATCACCAACTTCAAACTGAAGTTGTCTCTAATGTTGATCTGCTCTGTTCTTATACTCCTGGTTTGATTTCAACAGTCGCTCCTTCACCTGACTGTGAATTTCTTTCATTACCTCAGCAAATTCTTTTGCACTAGCACTGCTAGTAGCAGTCTGTTCTGAATCCTTTAACTCAGAAACTCCTCTCGGTTGTGTGCCATACAAAATCTGAAACGGGCTCCGACCTGTACTCCGATTCACTGAATCGTTGTATGCGAACTCTACTTGTGGTAATATGTGGTCCCAACTGATGTGGTGCTCTGTCACCAAGCTTCTCAGCAAGTCTCCCAGACTTCTATTGACCACTTTTGTTTGTCCATCCGTTTGAGGATGATAAGCAAAACTAAATGCCAAGTTAGTTCCCAACTTCTTCCATAAGGTTCTCCAAAAATTCCCTATGGATTTTGTGTCTCTGTCCGAAACTATGCTTTTCAGCAATCCATGAAGTCGAACGACCTCCTTGAAAAACAGATTTGCGATGTGCGTCGCATCGTTGGTCTTCTGGCATGGAATGAAGTGTGCCATCTTAGAAAACCTGTCCACTACCACAAATATGGAATCAACACCCCTTTGTGTCTTTGGCAAACCCAATACAAAATCCATGCTTATCGCCTCCCATGGCCTCTCTGGTATGGGCAATGGCTGATAAAAACCTACATTCTGCTTCCTCCCATTCGAATGCTGGCAAATCCTGCACCTATCAACGAACCTCTTGACATCTGCATGCATCGCCGGCCAAAAATATGATTCATTCAGCTTCACAAATGTTTTGTCATGGCCAAAATTCCCTGCCAATCCACCACTGTGCTTCTCCTTTAACAAGTTCTCCCTCATGGAGCATTTTGGAATACACAGTTGATTGCCTCTGAACAGTAATCCCTCCTAGATCATATAATCTATCCAAGGGCTTCTATCTTTGAGAACTGGATTCTCAGTTGCTTCATACACCTTTGCAAAATCTGCATCACCTGCATACATGTCCCTGAGATTATCAAAACCCAATGTTTTGACTCGGAACTCCTGCAACAACAAACACTTCCTGCTCAAAGCATCAACCACTTTGTTAGCAGTACCAGAAATATGCTTAATCACAAATGTGAAATTCTACATATACTCTACCCATTTTGCATGTTTCTGATTCAACTTCTCTTGTTGAGTCACAAACTGTAATGCATGATTGTCACTATATAAAACAAATTCTTTTGGGATCAAGTAATGCCTCCACTTCTTCAGTGCTTGTATGATAGCATAAAATTCTCTATCATACGTGGAGTATTTCAATTTTTCCTCATCTAACTTCTCACTGAAATATGCAACCGACCTGTCTTCCTGACTCAAGACCGCTCCTATGGAGAATCCGCTTGAATCACATTTCACTTGAAACGTTTTCTGGAAATCCGGCAACACCAACACTGGTTGTTCCATGATCTTCCACTTCAACAGATTGAAGCTCTTTTCAGCCTCTGCTGTTCAGTGAAAAGACTTATGCCGCTTCTTCACTGTATCCACCATTATTGCGCTAATCCCACTGAAATTCCTGATGAACTTCCGGTAGAAACTAGCTAAACCGTGAAAACTTCTCACCTCAAAAATATTTCTTGGTGATGGCCAATTCTTTATCACTTCTACCTTATCCATATCCATCCTCAACTCATTCGCCGATATAACAAAACCCAAGTAAATGAGCTCTGTCTTCATAAATGAGGACTTCTTCATATTAATCAACAGCTTCTCCTGCTGTAGCTTCTTCATCATTGTAGCTAAATGCTTCAAGTGCTCTGTTACTGATCTACTGTAAATCAGTATATCGTCCAAATAGACAATGACAAACTTTCCGATGATTTCCCTCAGGACCTTATTCATCAGCCTCATAAAAGTACTCGGTGCATTTATCAAGCCAAACGGCATGACTAACCATTCATACAATCCCTCGTTGGTTTTGAATGCGGTTTTCCATTCATCGCCTTCTCTCATGCGAATCTGGTGATATCCACTTTTCAGATCTATCTTTGAAAAATATTTTTCCCCACTCAGGCAATCCATCAGATCATCCATCCTTGGTAATGGAAACCTGTACCTAATGGTTATTTTGTTGATCGCTCTTGAATCGGTACACATCCTCCAGCCTCCGTCTTTCTTTGGACTGAGCACTGTTGGAACGACACATGGACTCAAGCTTTCCCTGACCAACCCCTTGTCCATCAGCTCCTGGACCTGCTTCTTGACCTCTTCATTTTCCTGCGACGTCAACCTATACGCGGATTTATTCAGAAAACTAGCTCCTAGTATGAGATCAATGTGATGACTCACATTCGTCATCGGTGGTAAAGAATGAGTTAATTCGTCCACGATGATGTTAGCGAAATCTTCCAACAGTTCCTGAACTTCTTCTGGTAGATCATCCACTCTTGTGCTAGTCAGAACAATCCTCGGCTTCCTGACTACAAAGAATTGTGGATCTTCTTTCTTCTTAACCTCCGTAAGAAGCTCCTTCCCACTCATGAGAAGTATTGTGTTGCTCACTTCCGGCTTCACCTCCTTATCCTTTATCGGAAGCAACATATGGGTTCTCCCATTCTTCTCCAGGGTATATGTGTTCATTCTCCCATCATGAATCATTCCTATCATATTGCCATGGTCTACCTAGCAATAGATGACATACATCCATGGGAATAAAATCACATAAAATCTTATCATTATATCCTCCTATCTTGAACTCAACCAAGCATTGTTTAGTAACAGTTACCTGGTGTCCTTTCTGTAGCCACGAGACTCTGTATGGGTTGGGATGATCAGTCATCTCCAGCTCCAGTTTCTCTACCATCTCTATAGATACGAGATTATCCATGCTACCGCTATCCACAATGACCTTGCACACCCTATCCTTGGTCTTGCAAGCTGTTCTAAAATGTCTGGTTCTTTGAACTGAAATTTCCACCTCCTTCTCGAGAGTCAAAAGGACCTTTCGCATCATAAGCGATCTTCCACCTTCTGCATCTTCAGTCTCAACATCTCGCCTCTGCGCCTCAGTGATGTGAGCTTCTCCAATGTCCTTCTTTTTCTCTGGACACTCGTATGACTTGTGCCCATTCTTTCCGCATGTAAAGCATGTGATAACTCCACCTCTTCCTCTTCCTCTACCTCTGGTACGAGGAAAAGTGTTTGCATCAGCATATCCTCCACTCTGCTCATTATGTTGTCCTCTTTGTTCAACATATGGTCCCCTCTGTGAGGTCCCACCTCTCTCAACTTTACCGTGAGGTTTCTTCCATTCCTCCTTAGGCTTCTGAGTTCTTTCCTAGGCAACTGACTTGCCTCTGGGCTAACTTCTACCTCGACCCCTCTGACCTTGCTTTCAGATCAGCTTCTCCTCAGCTTTTAGAGCCATCTGATAATCATCCTCCACTGTTCGGATGGTAACCATGCTTAATTCATCCTGAATGTCGTATCTCAGACCATTCAGATATCTAGCAACCTTCTCATCATCGCTCTCCCAATGACCTGCCCTGATGTTGAGTCGATAGAACTCCTCAGTGTATTCTTTCACTGTCATCAACTTTTGTCTCAGGTTCTGCATCCGCCTGAACAAAGTAATTTGGTAATCTCTCAGGATGAATTTCACCTTCATCTTTGCAATCATTCGATCCCAACTCTTGATCTTTCTGCTTGCCTTTGTAGTGTCTGGCATCTTGTAGCTCGTCCCACCACAATGCTGCATGTCCTTTCAAGCGCGTGACAGCATGCTTGACCTTCTTGTCTTCTTCTACATCTTCATAATCAAAGTAGGTTTCAAGATCTCTAATTCAATCTAGAAGCTCTTCTGCATCCAGATTTCCCTCATACAATGGAATGTCCATCTTCACCTTTGCACCCATCCTGGCAATAGCTTTAATTAGGTACTCAGTTGATGCATCTTCGTCTGCAACTTCCTCTTCGTGTTCGGCTTCAACTTCATCCTCCGAATCGTTGAAATCCCCTGCACTAGCTGTGTGTCTCTGAGCTGTCTCCATGTCTTCAAGTCTTGCTCGGAGATCTCTCATCTGTCTCTCCATTTCTGGATTGACTACCTGCCTACCTCTTCTCTTCACCTCCCTATCTTCTGGATCAGGTGACTGCCTTTCTCTTCTTGGCGGAATGGCGAATTTACTTCTTCTCTGCTACAGAAAGCAAGGAAATTTTCCCGCTCTGATACCACAACTGGCGCAGTCGCATACTCACTGGCACGTCCGCTTCCTTAGGACCTTCTTTCCTTCACAGCCCGAAGAACTCAAAGGTTCTTCTGATTCCCTATCGGGAAATCTTCCTTACCCACAACAACTCTCCAAATGGATCTCCCTTAATGATCGGGAAATCGGATTTCACGAATCCTATGGTCGCATGTTTTATGCCTCACAATTCCCTGAAATCTGATGCGAGTCAATGTTGACTTCCTCCCTTATTATCAGAGTTCTCCCTATCGAGAAATCACTACTCACGACGTCAACAAATGGAATTTCTGAACTCTGAACCCTGATGTGTCGATACTCTGATGCACACGTGCGGGCTGACTTTCCCACCTCCCATCACCTCTGTTGGGATTTCAGAATTCGCGGGATCGTGAATCCTGATGCCAAAGGATTCAGGACTTACCTTTTCCCGATCCCCGATATGGCGTGCCACCTGTCTTCCTCTCACTCTAGCTGTGGCCCACACGACCCTTCCATCGGGATATCGTGTTTCACGATTTCAAACTACAAGATTTCTTTGCTCACGAAAACCCCGATTCTCTGATCCCCGACTCCTCGGGATCCCCTGACACATGTTCCACACGATGGACGGTTCTGGGTTCATCGGGATATCGTGGATCGCGATATCGCAATTCCTAATGCAATCCTTTGCAACTTCAACTCGCGAATACCCGATACACGATATCACGTGTAGATATGACAATCCTTAAGACTCGGGATCGACGACTCTGCCCCACCTGAGCTTTAAACCTTCAGACGTTCTCTCCGTAACCTCCTTGCACCTCCGCAAGATCCAACGACCCTTGAAACTTCGTGAAATCTCCTCAGAGGATTTCGATCATTCGTCCTTCCTTATGCAATTCAAGAAATGATGGAGGGTCTCTCCATGAGACTCATTCACTTGCTCGTCAACCTGTGACGCTTCGCTCAGACTTTCAATAGCAGATTCCCTGCGCTTATCCTTCAGTGAAATCGAAGGCCTACTCCTCCTGATCTTTCTCCAGCTTCTCAGCCTCTGGAAAATGAGAATCCTTTGCTCGCACTCCTTGCGGCAACTCTGCAAACACTTCAAGTGTTCAGTTTCTCTTGACCCTGCGCACACCTACAACAACAGTCTTTTGATACTTCGCTCAGAATCGCAACTCTGAGACTTCTCCCTGGCCTGCGCACTCCTTGCACGACACTATGCCTAACTGCACTTCAGAGATAATGGCAACAAGAGTTACCTCCAATTGAACCCTTCTGTCAACGCACCCCTTGTGGACAAATTCGACTGCACTCCTTGCAAGAATCCTTCTGGCTCACTTAGAAAAACAATTGAAACTCATTCCTTGTTCCCTTCAGACTTCAATTCACACATGAAATCACATACACAGCATATAAAAGCAAATGTATAACAGGAAGCAACCATTCATGAGCATAACATCAATACACAGAGAAACAACACAAACCATGAATTTGAATCAAAGCTTTCTTCTATTAATTCAAATGCCTATACATGGTTGTTCTTCATACAGTTCTCTGCCTGCTCTTCTGCTCCTGAATGCTTCTCTTCTATGCTCAGGGGTTATGTTACAATGATACAATGAGGGTGTCTATGTCATGTTTCCCTCTTGCACTCTAAAGCTATCAAATCTAGAATTAAATTCCTATCTACCAGCATTAACTATATTAAATGTTGACTATCTACCTAAGGACGAGAGCTATCCGCTCAAGGTCCATTTACAATATACAAAGGCACCTCTTCTTAAATGGATTCATTTAAGATTTGCGCAACAATCCCAAAGCATTTTCAAAATTTGTGCTGGATGATCCAACTGTCTTCAGCTTCCGCGTTGGCTCGCTTGATGAGTCGATGATGCTCCTGCATCACATATTACATGCCTTCAACTTGACACTTGTCACCCTCAGAAGTATCTTAAGCCACTTGGTGACTTGTTCTCTACCCTCGAGAACTTAGGATAAAATAATTATCCAACATTACACTTTTCTGGAAATATTATAAAATGTTCCCTAGGACTTAAGTCCCACCCCCTTTTCCCCTTTCTAGTGGAGTTAGACCCCCATCTCTTTTTATCTGAGTATGTCTGCACGTAGCAATGTAATATTATATTAATAAATTTGATTACATTTACATGGATAGACGCACTGGATTAGCTATGTATTGTCTCATTAGCCTCATAATCACACAGGATCTCTGGTCTCAATACATATACAACCATATATATAGATATATATAACTCATCTCTGTGTGCACTCCTAGGTCATTATCGCACACTTACCCAAGTGCACACAATGCTATGAATTGTGTGCATTTACCCAGGTGCGTGTGACACTATGAAATGTGCGCACCTTGTATTTGATAACAATTCTTTGCACACTACTCAGGTGTGCGCAACATCAAAACTTAGTGCCAACAACTCACTAGCCTAAAGGTACATTTACATTTACAATTGATACCATGTCTCACCATCCTATATGTACAATTACAAAGGTTCCAGATCAGGGACATTACAAGGTCCCTCGGCTTCCTCTGCTTACTTTTCCATAAACCCTTGAATTATATAATGCAAAGTTTCCAATTCATGCATCCCATCTCTATATACAAGTCATTCAAGACAATTCACAGAGTCTCAAGATATGATGTTACAGGTCATATATGCATGCATTCTAGGGAACATAATATGTGTGGAATTGAACTTAACACAGATAACAATTTACAAGTCACACATCCATTCATTCCTTAGCTTATAAATATGCTTTCCTTTCACAGGAAAACCTAATACAACATATATACTATTGTTCACACAGGAAAACATAAGCAATACAACCATGCACTTTCCTCATAGACTCTTTCCCATAGACATGAAATTACATATGTTATAACAATATGAAGATTTCTTAACCTTCATAAAAAAATGCATAGTTCATACACTCATAATTGTAAAACATACACAATTCATTCAATTCCATAATTACAAAATCATAAGGACTTGCAATTGAAATAAGTATCAATCCCATTAAATAGGCATACACACTTGTTTCTCTAAAATATATAGCTAACCCAATTGATTATGGGTGAGCACTTTTCCACCCAACCATAGGATTAGATGCACTAGATATTTACAATCTGTCCAACCCCATGCCAAGCCATGATACCACCAGGTAAATATTTCAGGTTCTTAGAGAAATTACAACAATGAAGGTCACTCTCCTTCACACAACCATTGGTTGAAAACCCTTACACCCACCATTCCCAAGGCCTCCACGAGATTTATCAGATTCCTTCCCAGCATCAAGCTTGTGTCCCTCTCAGTTAAAGTTGAGTTTTTAGTTTCTCAGAACAACCATGCACATTCCTACTCTTAAACTCCTGCATGTCTTCTCACACGTGGGTTTTGATCCCATGGTTCTCAACAGTAACCCCTCATGTTGCATCCTCTCGTCCTCTTTTCCACTATATCCATCTTCTCCTCTTATATATCTCATCACATGTGTGCCCATCATATCTATCTTCATGTTTCTTAAGTCCCCTCCATGTTGTTGGGAGGTTCAAATTTTTCCATGGACGTACCAATCCATTACTCCCATGCATTTACGTGGGAGGTACTTCCCTAACTACCAACTGCACCTTCATTTAACATTTGACTTCAACTTCAATATAAATGGAAATTATAGGTGTTTCCCCCAACATAGTTTAACAAGGTGGCTTGGGGTCCTTTAACATATGAATCCCCTCTCTATTCCCCCTCACTAATCCCTTTTTTTGTATCATGGCCAGTTTCGGTACTCCACCCATAGTCATTTGTGTGGCATATTTATTAAAAAAATAATATGTTTACAATGTATGTATGGCATGGAAATAATATCTTTATGTTGAGTTACAATCATCATTAATCATGATTAATTACAATTAATCAAGGGATTAAAAATGTTGTGTTACATTCCCCTCCCCCTTAAAAAGGAACACTATCCTCAATGTTCTTTGTTTACCATAGCAGTCCTTCCATGGCTTCATCCTTCAGCTACTTCAGCAATATATTTCTCTTCTCAATCTCGTCTTCTCCTAAACTTTAGGCATTCTAACACATGCCTACAACAAATATCAAACAACATACATATTAAAACCAATTTAATGCATAAACATTCATTGTTTTTCGTAACTTAAAATGAATATATAACTCAACATAATTACTTATGTGTGCATTCATGGATTTTCATCCATATGGTTTCCATATTATACTCATTTCAATGTCTTCCTGGACATGATCCCAATCAGCAGAGAACAAAATTTATCCAAGTTTCCTCCTCCTTGAGGTCACTCACCTTCTAGGAAAGCATCCCCTTCTCTATTGTACAGTCCCTCAAGTGATCCATCTTGCCTACCAAGGATTTCTTGCATAAGAAGAGCTCAAAGACTTCACAGAGTCTTATAGTAGAGGAGTCCCTTTGCCCTACTCTAACATAACTCAACCATATCAATGGTGATCATGGCATATCACAGGGGTATCATATCACAATAGTGGTCTATTTCCATGCTTTTCTAGCTCAGTATCCATCACTTGTACCTTAGGGACAAATCTATTATATCACCTATATCACATGGACACCATAACCATAAGATATCATTATCAATTTCAATTTCGATTAAATTTTCTTTCAAATATTCTCCCCACATATTTTAAATTCCACTTATCCATTTTTCAGATATGTTCCATATAGAAACTTTGATCCCACAAACATGAAATTTCCTTATCATAGCAGTTTGGCTCTTTATGATCGGCAGGAATTGGTCTTCCTTATGGAATTACATTGTTTCCCTATCCAAGACCATGTTTCCTGCAATTTTCAATCTTCATACAGCCACACAAATTTTTAGTATTCCATGTGCATTATATTTTTATTACACGCTTACAATGGCTCACAAACAGTTCTTACAATTGTGCATACTAATAATTGCATCACTTTTATTCACTAATCATATGAATTTGAATGATATCATCATTCCTTATACATGCACTATTTCAACATACCATTATTTTCATATGGAAATCAAACTTCACATGCAATTAACTCAATGGGCCAATTTTCCATGGCCACATTCACATAATTCACCTTTGCATTGCTTCTGGGATGCCACATATTTATGTCAAGCATTCCACCATGGTGATATGGAAATTTCATCCAACATCTCAACCCATGGCTACTTATTGTCATTCATTTCCACAACTGGAGTATGTCTCCTATTTCAAGCTAATCATAACCTAAAATCAGCATAATATATCATAAAATTATGAAAATTAACAATCTCACTTAAATGCATATGTACATTCCTTCTTTAATGGTAACCAGGGTGCCAATATTCATGGCCACCCAATTCCTCTCTTTACCATTTTCACAACTCTGTTGGAATACTGGGCAATCCAATACATGCCCTCTTTCATACAACATGCATCTCCTCAATGCATTTAACCAATATGTTTCTTATGAGCACGTATATTCATAATCATTCACAATTAATTGATGCATTCATGACACATATGTTGATGAATTCAACGTGAGGATTCTAACCATCCTTTCTTGCTATAGGTTCCTCCCTCTGCCATACCCCACCTGGGTATCACTAACATGCACATAGTCATTTATAATCATGATTATATTACCAAACATATAAATATCTCTGAAGGAATTAATATCCAATTCCCTTCAGATTACATGCTATACTGGCATAAAAGTTTTATACATGCCTAACTTCCAATAATCCTTCTGATATTACCTCATCAATGGTGCTTCATGGGGACTCAGAGAGTCCCTTCATCAATATTTTCTATCAAAAACCTCTTATTATTTCCCTCTGCATCGAGGTGGTCCACAATTGGTAGTTGTATCCTCACATCTCCAATCCTTTCCTACACACAACGGGCATCATCACATTCACAATTATATCAGTTGTCATATTAAATAAAAAAGTAAGCATCATATCACTTTTCAAAATCAGCAGCCATTTTTCAAATATGCCCTAGCATATCTAATCTCACTCTACCGCACTATTCCTCAATGTGTTCATTAGTGAAATCATAAAAATATTTCAGTTGGTTGTACTTTTACATAGCCATCAACATTCTCATGCCAGAAACACTCGCATATAAGAATTTTCTCATTCTAGAGGAATGTATTAATCAACAAGAGAGGATTCAAGGGACTCTCCATTTTTCCAACTCCTCTGCATAGTTGGAATTCTCATTATAGTTGATTTCTCTTCTCAACCCTCATTCCAATTGCATACTATGAATTTAACCAGGTTGTTCAATCAAATATCTTCATTGATGCTTTTGATTTCACAAACTATTCTTGCTTCTTACAAACTAGATTTCTAGAGTGAGAAGGGTGTCCCCCTTTCTCCACATTATTTCTGCATTATGCCCCTTTCCTAGGCCTGCCTGCTTCATTTCCTTGAGCATTTTTAGTCAAGTTCATCTTGACCCCTTCCCGATTCATAAAATCCTCCTTTTCTGAATGCAAAAACACTCTAACATATCAAAGTTAGCTCATAAATTAATTATGAACCAGTGAATTATGCACATATCCATATAGAATTCAAAATAATTGGTATCTCATTTGCATGTCTTTAGCGCATGTATTATATTTTAAAATGTAATCCAGGATTCTTATACAAATAGGCTTTGCATCTGACTGCCTAATTTTCCAGTAGTCATTAATCTTATGTCTATGTTCTCCTGAGAGAGTCTTTACATAATTTTTCCCATGGAACTTTATTCAACATGCAACTTCCTTGTTCCATATCCATCATCACCTGAAATGATCTCAACCCATGAGTTAGCATCAATTTTATCATTTCAGTTGTTTACCCAATATTTCATAAAGAATGTAGGCATGCATACATTCAAACATGTGCATTAATTCTACCATCTTGCATTCACAATGTGTTTCCATGCATTTTACCACATGCATCAATATAATGTGTGTGTCTATAAATATCACACTTTCATAATCTGCACAACCATTTAAAATCATTTAACTCATTATTTCTCACAATCATTATCATGAGAACTTTAAAGGCATAATCACATTGCCTTATTTTCACAAAAACAAAGCATTTTTTTCTCATAATTCCTTAAAAATGGCTCTAGTGCTTCATGGTTGCTTCTGCAGCTAGGGATAAACCCTAGCTGCCTTTTATTTTGCAGCTTGGCCTCTTAGCCGTAGATGTTCTCTCTTCCATGGAAGCGTTGGATTCCTTTCACATCGAATCTGGCTTCAGCCACTGCAGTGGTTCTGCTCAACCTTGCTCTTTTGTTCAGCCACGCGTGCCTCTTTCTTTTAGTCCTATGGGTAGCGCCTCAATTTCTTTCAGTGAGGATGTTAAATCTCAAAATTCATCTCATTCTTCCCCCTCTGCTTCATGCTCGGTTCAAGAAGCCCCGATGATTTCTCTCCTCATGGGTCAAGAAGTTGAAGATGAGGAAGTTTATTTTTGGGGAAATTCTTTAAATAGCCATCGCGCTATCCCTGTCTGCTTCCCTGGCAAACCTGCTACTGTCACTCTGCATCCTAAATGTCTCCAGCTTCATCTTACAGTCTTGCAGACTGTCTCCTTGATTGCTTCCTACTTGCAAACAATCATTACATAGTCCTCAGCAACTCTGTCTTCTTCTGCCTTCTCTGTCTGCAAGATACAAACAGAATCCTGCTCTGATACCACTCTGACGCAGCCCGCACTCCTCAGAGCACTGGTATTCAGAGTCCGCAGCACTCTGTCACGCCCTCATGGCATGAAACCTTAAAGACCTTCTCAAACCTGAAATCAAACCAACCTGCAAATGCATAATAGAAACATATACACCCACAACATAAATGAACACACCCAGACATCCAATTAACACAGAACCCATGCAGGAAAAACTGTTGTTTGTATTAAAAATGGCAGAATGTCTGTATCTTTCCAAATGGTGTTTTAGAGCTCTCTCTGGCTCCCTCATCTCATCTACAACCACCTCACTTACACAAAATGAGATCTCAAAATCTCTTTTACCTGAGGGGCTCAATCGAGCGCTTCCCTCCAGGATTTCACCTACTCTAATAAATTACATTCAATGGCTATCTAGTCCAGCGTATGGACCTAGATCTCAACCGATCTACAATAAAGGTTGATCTACCTAATGCCTGCTCAAAAGGCATGGATTCCATGGCTCACCAGCCTAAGCATTTAATTTACATTCAATTTAAATTTTACGTGAGGCTGCGCCTCCCTTTCAACATTTGAATGCATGCGCGCTGACGTGGTTGGCTGGTTGGCTGGCTACATGGAGAGGTGCTCCTGCATCATACTCCTCAGATACAAAATCATGAGCTCCTGCTCATGTGCTTCCCCTCTAAGCTGTTGGAATCCTCCTGGATCCCAAATAAGTCTTTGGAGCTTTCCATCTGCTCCAATTCGTTATTGTTGTTGCTGCTTCTTCTTCTGCGCTACTGTTGTTGCTTCCTTTCTGCTCAGCTGCTCCTCAGTGGCAGTTTTTTCTGATCTCAACATCATCCTTCTGATGTCCTCTATCACTTGGTCCAGCTGCTCCAGTGGCTGGTCCTGTTGTTGCAGTCTCCTCAGCTACAAAAATTTTCTGCAATTGGGCAGATCACCATGATCTCCCATGATTCCTTCTTCATCTTCATTTGTGGCCTCAAGTTGCCACTCTACTGCAGATCTCATCTCCACAGTCTCCCTTTGACTGACTTGTTGTTCAGTCACCTTCCCTGACAGTTCCACTTATGTCAGTTCTCTTGCTGGCCCTGGATTGTTCAACCAATCCTCCAGCATCTCTAGCTCCATCTCCCATAGAGTGATAACTTTTCCTGCCTGCTCCTTAGCTTCCTTTGCTGCTAGCTCCAATGCTACAGCTCTTTCAGCTTCCTGGCTGAATATGCAGAGACACTCCTTAGAATGCTCATTTCCTTCATCTGCTTCTATTGTTGTCAGCTTCAGTGCTATAGCTTCCTTCTTTTCAGCACTCCGGCTGAAAGTATCGAGCTGTTCCTCAGAATGCTCATTCTCTTCTCCTTCTTCTTCTTGTGCTTGGGCAGTCTCAAACACCTGCTCCAATTCTTCTTCTTCCCTGACAGTCATCGTTAGCTGTGACTGTTCTGCTGTTGCACCATCTGCAACTCTGATTTCTACCTCCTCCTGGGCACATGGTAGGAATATCCCAATTCCCCCAATCATCAGGAAATCATCCTGATCTTCCTCCTCTTTTGCCAGCTGCATCTGCTGATCAAAGTCCACCTACTCTGTCAGGTCCCCTGGCTGATTTTGACTCACTTCTGAGTTCATGAGACCCACAGGTAGTCTCATCTGCTCATCCCTGCCCACCTGGAAATATGGGATGTCTCTGCTGCCCTTCTGGCAGACTATGAGATCAACCGATCCCATCTTCATCAGCACTCCTTGCTGCATTGAACTCTCCACTGAGTCCATGAGACCCTCAGATAGTATCAGATGTTCATCTCTTCCCACCTGGCAATATGAGATGCTTCCGCTGCCTTCCTAGCAGTCTTCGAGATCCCGCAGTGACCTCCTTTCATCATTGCCCAATTGGAAAATTAAAACTCCCTGGCTGTCCTCCTAACGGTCCATGAGATTCTCAGCTGATCTCAACTCGTTTCCCTCTTGGAAAACTGGAATTTCCACTTCTTTTCCCTCCTGGCAGTGCTTGAGATCCTCAGTCGATCCCAATTCAAATTCTTCATCATCGAGACCTCTCCCAGTCTCTAACCCAGAGTGATCAATCATCTTTTCCTCTGTGGCCTTGAGGTTTTTAGCATACCTCAACCATCTCTTCAACAACCTGCGTTGTCTCATGACCATCAGCTTCTTGACTGGCCATTTCGCTTTTGCCTTCTTCATGGGCAATTCGCGCATCTGTCTCCTCCTCCTACCCTGCCGCATCCGCAGTTCGAGCTCCTCCATCTCTCGCTTTATGTCAGCGAGCTCTTTATTCATTTCTGCTCGGCTCATCAAATCTGGTCTCTTCTTCCATCCAACAGGCCTATGGCTTTCAATAGCCATCGCGCTATCCCTGTCTGCCTCCCTGGCAAACCTGCTACTGTCACTCCGCGTCCTGAATGTCTCCAGCTTCATCTTACAGTTCTGTAGACTGTCTCCTTGATTGTTGCCTACCTGAAAACAATCATAACAGAGTCCTCAGCAACTCTGTCTTCTTCTGCCTTCTCTGTCTACAAGATACAAACATAATCTCGCTCTGATACCACTCTAACACATCCCGCACTCCTCGGAGCACGTCTGCTTCTACAGGACCCTCTTTCACCTCAGCTCGAAGAGCTTCAAAGGTTCTTCTGATTCCTTTCAGGAATCTCCCTTACCCACAGATTCTCTTCGGTGCAATCCCCCTTTCTTTTGTTGTCGGAGGATCGAAACTCGCGACTTTGCAAGTTCACGGTCGATTTTTGGGCTCTCAATCCCCGAGACCCGATGGCTTTGGTCAACGCTGACTTTATCTCGCCTTGTCGGGGCTTCTTTCCTTATCGCGATCTCGCCACTCGCGAGACCAAGCGCTCGATTCTCCAAACCCCGATACATGAGATGCCAAAATGCCGAAACTCGCGATCTCGCTCCCTCGCGACTTAGCCACTCGCGAGATCAAATGACTCCTACCTCGACTCCGGAGGCCCGAGACGTCGATACTCAAAATATTGCTACCTCCCGACTTCACTACTCACGAGGTCAAATAATTTCCCCGTCGACTCCCGATGCCCGAGACGCCGAACCTCTGATGGTTTATGCCACCTGTCTTCCACTATCTCCTGTGGCCCACACTACTTACGTAGTTGTCGGAATATCGCATCCCACTATATCGTGACTTCTGTTGTGTAGATTTGAAGTCTTGACTCGCAAACTCCCGATATGTCGATCCTCTGGTTTGACTTTTCAATTGGAGCTTCTCCAACCATCTGGATCTTCACTATGTGTCCCGGCTAATGGATGGTCCTGATCCAATCACTGTTTCGAGACTTTTGACGTCCCGATTCTCACGACCTCGAGAACTTCGATTCTCCGAGTGTCGATATTCCGGTGCTTTCACCTCTTGTAGGGATTTCTCCTCTCGCCTGTGAGAGAGTTAACTCCCGTGCAACTTCAGTAGATCCAACAAATGTCGGGTATCTGAGCCAAGATCTAATGGCTCAGATCGAATCTCATGTGTGCTTCTCCTTTGATGCTTTCAGGGCGTAAAGACCAACGACTCTGATCTTGTCGACCGATCCAACGACTGTTGTGCTTCCTCCTAATCTTCCTGCACGCCTTCTTCCTGCACTTGGAAGAATTTCCAAGGTGTAAAAGGCCTCGACCTTTTCTTCTCTTCCCTTTGAGCTCCCCAACCTTGAGCTTTGTTGACGCGTGTGAAAACGCTTACTCCTCTAGGGATTTTCTTCTCCTTTTGAATCCTCAAAGGAATTCTTCAGCTTCCGTGCCACTGCAGAGTCTCTTACACGTAAAGTGCTATCCCTTCTGAGCTTCAACAAACACTCAGATCCCTTGAGGGGTTTTATCTTTCTTCTCCCACAGATGGAGAATAAAGTGCCTTCCTGGCTCTCTGTTTGCTCAAGCAACCCTTGCTGAGTCTCTCCGGGTGTTCAGCAACCCAGTGAAGATCCTTCAGTGGACTCTTCCTTCCATTGGCAGAACTCAAGAGAGGTCTCTTCACTTCTGTGCCTATCTGCACACTGACTCGATGCCCTACTGGTGGAGTATCCTTCTCTCTATGTGCCTACGCACCTGCTCAATGCCCACCTGGCAGAGCCTTCCAGAATCCTCAGTGATTCTGCTTCTCCTTCAAACTCTTAGTAGAGTTCTTCCTCTAGCACCTTGTTCTTACGCTCAATGCCCACCTGGCAGAGCTCCACAGAACTTACAATAAATTTCTGTCTGCAACTGTGTTTCAGCTATACAGCCTTGCCTCCAAGGTATTCAACAACCTTGAGGTCTTCCTCTTCCTGAATTGTTGATCTCAGTTTCTATGCCGCAGCACATCCTTGTCTGACTCCGTAGAGTTCAGAAGTGCATTCTCTGTGCACTGGTATTCAGAGTCCGCAGCACTCTGTCACACCCTCATGGCATGAAACCTCAAAGACCTTCTCAAACTTGAAATCAAACCAACCTACAAATGCATAATAGCAACATATACACCCACAACATAAATGAACACACCCAGACATCCTGTTAACACAGAACCCATGCAGGAAAAACTGTTGTTTGTATTAAAAATGGCAGAATGCCTGTATCTTTCCAAATGGTGTTCCAGAGCTCTCTCTAGCTCCCTCATCTCATCTACAACCACCTCACTTACACAAAATGAGATCTCAAAATCTCTTTTACCTGAGGGGCTCAATCGAGCGCTTCCCTCTAGGATTTCACCTACTCTAATAAATTACATTCAATGGCTGTCTAGTCCAGCGTATGGACCTAGATCTCAGTCGATATACAATAAAGGCCGATCTACTTAACGCCTTCTCAAAAGGTATGGCTTCCATGGCTCACCAGCCTAAGCATTTAATTTACATTCAATTTAAATTTTACGTGAGGTTGCGCCTCCCTTTCAACATTTGAATGCATGCGCAATGACGTGGCTGGTTGGCTGGCTAGCTGCGTGGAGAGATGCTCCTACATCACTCTTGCACATTTGCTATAAAAGCATCCCATATGTCAGGAATCACTTAGGTAATCACAACATTACCCAAGGTAGAAAATACCAATTTCTATTTCCTTTCATGCCTTAAATCATTCTTAGTTAGTTGACCTTTATCGATGGAATTCCTTACCTAAATTACCTCTCATCATTACTTCAATATACCAATCCATACCTACATTGTTGTCATCCATAATTGGATGCTACTTGATCCATTAATGTCTTGGGGAGGATATACATGCACGCCTTCACCAATATTTGTATTAGTACTTCATTGATCCTTTGCCTCATCTTCATAAGGTTGTAAACAACATGTTGACGTGTTTGAATGGCCTGTCAAGCAGATGAGTGAAAATGCTTGATGGCAGGTCCCAATCAGACCTAATCTTGTTTGGTGTAGCATTTCCTATGAGTTTATGGGCCTCGCTACCACTCATAATTAAAGGAAATAAAAGGGGAAAGACAACAGACTTCCCCCCAAAGAGTTTTGTTTAATCTTAAGGCTAATAAAACTAAAAAAAAATCAAACAAACTAATCTAATACTAACTAATTCTAACCTATCCCGGGACCAAAAATAATAGAATGATTACAATGAAAGATAACACCATCATAACCAGAAAAAGTTCAAGTATTATAATGATATATGAAAACAATAATGTTACAAATATATAGAAAAATAGTTGAACAATACATCTAGAACATCATTTATGTACCCACAAGGAAACATGTGACAACAAAAGCAAACATAATAGAGTGCAGAAATAATTCTTACGACATAATATTATCTATTGATATGGATTTATGAGCTGAAGGAAATGAATAACAGAATAAATACAATAACACAGAGATACAAAGAACAAAAACATATATCCAGTGAACAATAATTTCTATTGAATAAATGAAATAGGTTAAAACTATAAAACTGCATAATTGAAAACAACTTGCTCAAATGGTGGTAGCTATGTCTAAAAAGAGATGTGGTTTATGCATGCATCCATCTAAGTAGAATGATTATAATGAGGCTCCATATGCCTTTTTAACATTACTCGTGAATGCCAAAACTATATACATCCAAAAACCTAACCCTAGGAGATGAAACGCCAAAATTTATGTGGGCCCTTATGGGTCAGTTGGTACCTCAACTTCTCGAGGTCATAAATTTTTCATATGACCTTCATTTTAGGCGCATGATAGCCCATTGGAGAGGACTTTTAGAGAAATACACATTATGTCATCAAACTGTGACTTTGTCTATAGTTTGATTGTGGAAAGCCAAAAAATTATTGTTTAGGGCCCCAAAATGGCCCTGGAAATACAGAAAGATGTATTGACATGAAAAATTCCAAAATAAGCCAGTTGGATTAGGTGGGTGGCCACCAATATCCACCTGGAAGATGTGTGGGGCTTTAGACAGCCCTGGAAGTGTAGAACCCACAATTACAAAGAATTACAGAAGAATGTGTTGAACTAAAATCTATTAAGAGGAGCAAGTTGGAATAGGTGGGTGGCCACCAATATCCACCTGGATCAGTCCTTCCCCCTTAGGAATCAATGGTATCCATTGCATTGAGTGCCCCCATCACGTGAGGAAACTCCTACTGAATTTGGCCCTGGGTGAGCCACTTTCCTTGGTGGAGGAGCTAGCTTGCCTTGACAACCCAATAAAGTTGGATCCTCTGTTAGGAGTTTCCTTAACTTGTGTGTCCATTATCTGATCAGTGGATGCATGTTCCATGTTGTCAAGGTTGAGCTTTGTTGGTTTAAATTGTTCTACGATCTCTAAGGTGTCCAATAATGGTGAAAAATATGGTCGAAGGAGGTCCACATTGAACATTGGGTGTAAGCCAAGGAAGGGTGAAGTGTTGAGCTCAACAACATTGCTACCCATAACCTTTGTGATAGTGTAAGGCCCATAACGAAGTGGAAGGAGCTTCTGATGGGGCCCTGTAAGGTACTCTTTCTGCAAATGTAACCAGACCTTATCTCCCACCTGAAATCGGTGTGGTACTCAATGTTGATCATGGTGTTGCTTTTACTTAGCATTGGCTTTTTGAAAAATCTCATGGACCTGTCAGTGGATGTGCTAAATCCACTCAATGAATCTAGTGGCTTTGTCAGCCTTAGACTGAACATGGGAAGAATCTTTCTATGATTTTTCAAGAGGTAGTGAAACATCAATGAGACCCAAGGGTTGGAATCCCATCCCCACTAGAAAGGGGATATGGTTGGTGGAGCTATGGAGAGAACTATTGTAGTTGTGATAAACATAGGGAAGAATATCATCCCATGTACGTGGATTCTTAGAGTTATACATGTGCAATATGTTTACAATCATCTGATTGACGACCTCTGTTTGGCCATCGGTGCCTAACAAGAGACCTTCTTCTTTGGTGCCTAACAAGAGACACCTCTAGACTGCTTATGGAATATTAAGATGCATAAAACTTTCTTGTTGAGTAAGGAGGTGAGTGGTGTCTATGAACTTTGCTAGCACTTCTGGAATAACCAGTTCTTCCATGATCATCTCTTCTTTCAAGATACATGCCTCCTTCTCTTGTCCTGAGCCAATATTTGCTTGTCCTTGCAACCGATTTAAGCTCTACAGCACTCAAGCATTTATCTAACTTTGTTCTCTCATCATCCTCTCATTGTCTACCTTGTAGCTCTTCACTTCTATTTTCAGGCTTCTTACGGTTTCTATCAATGTTTCTTGCTCCCCTCGGCCCTTGTGTCCATTGGATTCTGTCTCTGCATTGCCAACTATGGTATTCTGGCCTTCGGCCTCTTTATCATGGTTGGAGGCTCCCTCAGCTTTCTTCCATTTCTTCAATACACATTTTGAGTTGATAAGTTTAAACCCCTTAATTCTGTAAAATGTGCAAGTGACCATTTTGTCAGAGTTAAGCAAGTGATAAACAATCTTTTCCAAACAAAATGCTACAGTTCCTTTCAATTCATGAAGAATACATATATGTATATATGTGTGTGTGTATGACTGCATCGTATAACACATCTATGTTATCCTTTGGTCGATACATAATTCAATTCTGCATAGGTGCTTCTTTCAAACCACCTTCCCAGGTGACTCAAAACCGCGGCTAAATCCTTCCTTAGCACTTTTCCTTCTTCAAAAAAAAAAAAAAAACTCGACTATCAGCCCTTTTTCCTTTAGCTCTCAATCACATGTGACCATGGCTATGACCCTGTTCTTAGCTAAAAAGCACTTATCCTAAGCTTCAGGACTTCGGGGCTCTGGATGTTTCACCTGTACCACACATCATATTTCCCGAATGCCGAAATGGCGAAGTTCTCTGAAGCTTCGCACTTCGGAGGTTCTAACAATATCATACCTGAAAAATTCTGAACCTCTAAACTCTCAGAGTCTAATAAGCACTATGCATCAAGGATAATACATGTCGAGAGCCACAAAGATGACACATGGTGTATACTACGAGTGATACTTGTCAAGTCATAACCGAAAAAAAGGGTCTGTGAACAGCATAAAACAGGATGAATGGCATGTATCATGTCACCCCAGGTGACATCGTCAAACTGCATCACCTCAAATTTCTGGGCCTTCAGGGTTCCAGGCTTCAGAGGATTTTCCCAGCATCACATTACAATTCTTCCGAACTTCCGAAGTGGTGAACCCCCGAAGGGTTCAAGGATCAACAATCCAGGTTTTCTCCTGAGATCTGCGGTTATTAGGAGTTCCGGGAGTGCAGGCTTCAGAGAAATTCACACTGTCTTCTCCCATTTCTTTCAAATTTCAAATTCCTGAATTCTTTGGTGATTTATCACTTCGGCACTCTGGAGCTTCGGGCTCCAAAATATTTAATAGCTTCTTCACTCAATTCCTCTGAATGTCGAACTCCCGAACCTCTTAACTTTGCAGGGTCCATGTAGTACAGTTTTCATCGTATAAGATGGTGACACATGGCCCCCATGTGTCGGAATGCTATTGTTCCAACATGGTCATCAAAAGTACAATCCTGACTTACATGTGGCATGACTAGGGGAGGTCCATGTCACCCCTGGTGGCGTCATCAAGCCACATCATACCTTGTGCTTCGACACTTGATAGCTCTAGGCTTCGACAGATTTCTTGACTTATCACCATGTTTCTCCCAAACTCTGAACCACCGAACGACTGCTTCACAGAACTTTAGGACTCAAAGGCTCCAAGACTTCGGAGTTTTTCTTAACATTACCTCCTGGTTCTCCCAAAATCTGAACTGCCAAAACTCTACATGGTTGATCTATGGATGTGTCCTTGTTAATCGAATGGTCTGGATTAGTTCCGGACTTTTGGACTTCGAAGAAATCTTCTCCAAGCGATGCAAGGATCAAAACTCTCGAATGTCAAATCTTTGATAATCTGCAGACACATGTCCTAGACAAAAAACAGTCCAGATTTACTCTAGAGTTAAAGACTTTAAGAGATTTTCTTTCTGGCAGCTTAAGGATTCACTTCTCCCGGAGTGTCGAACCTTCGAACTGTTGTGAGATCTACGGCTCACACTCAATTGCACGTCGATCAAAGGTTGGAGTATGATCTTCTCCACTGTCCTTCTCCTCTTGATCTGTTCTTGATCCAACGGCCCAGATTTTTCCTTGGCCAAATCCAACGGTCAGGTACTCCTCTCAGTGATCTATGATGTAGATTCACTCTGGGACTTCAAAGATTCAGGGTTTTTACCTCCCCTTTCATCAATACTTGACATTTGTTGAAGCCATGAAGTTCGAAGGATGCCGGTGCTTAATGACCCCGCACCTTCTCCAGATCCAATAGATGTGAAGGATCTAACTTCTTCCGAATAGATCCAAAGGTCCAAATCTAATTTGATCCCATTATGGCGATCGTTCTTGAATTCGAAAGGGATGGTCATGATCCTTCAACCCCTTACTAAGAATCTTTGATGTTTAGGCTTATGCACGATCTCTACAGTGCCATTCCTCCTGAGATTCATGACTTCAAGGCCCTAACTCGATCTCAACCATGATATCTTGTCTAAAAGATCCAGGCCATTCTAGCCTGGTGTCTCAACCTATGGGCTCTCATACCAAATTGTAACATACCCAGCCACCCACAGGTCGGGCATGCTAACCACAAGTCCCTCCCTGGGTCTAATTCAACCCCTACTCTAACTTTAAATAACATGGAAATGCATGAAATATTCACGTGCATTGATCAATATTCATGCTAAACATAAACGAAATGAAGCATATGACATGCAAAACAATACACAACAAGCATGCATACTCTAAACATATTGAATTCAACGATAAGTAAATACACAGCAAAATAATTCATACACGGGTAGATAATACCATAATAGAGAGAAATTATCTTTTATAGAAGAGAACCACCGACTAGATGTAGACCAAGGACGTTCCACCCAACCATAGATATTGTTGTTCCAAATCTCAACATCAATGTCACCTCCAAGCCAGGGCTATGAATCCACAAGGACAATTCCAAAGTGTTAATCGGCTTCCCAAACTAGTCATCACTCAAGCTCTCATAATATTCCCAACACCCACAAAAATCCAAGTACCCATATTGCACCACCCAAGAGAATGGACCCCCACCCTTCTCTACCGTGCAGTCCCTCAGGCAATCCTTCTCCTTCCAGGGCTCCAGTGCAGCTGGTCTATAATCTCCATGCTAGGACTCTCAAGACTCATAGTTGTGAGCCAAGTTGGGCACATTCCAAAACATATCAGATATGCAGGCCTTGTTCATATCTGGATTTCACCAGCAATCTCTATAGACAACAAAATTACGGTTGTTCTTCAATAGTCTAATTTCCTTTCCCAATCCAAATGTGAATGAGGAAGATGAGTGCAGTGAAAG
>JASDQU010371524.1:39278-61740 GCA_032191745.1 Picea mariana
TGTTTATTGGCACAACAGGTCCAACCTCAATAACTTATAATATAATTAATAATTACCATGTTAATTATATTTTACATTAATTGTCTTTTATATTAAGATGGGGTCGACCTGTACCCTTTACATTACAAATAGGGTTACAGTTAAGTCTAACTCTTGAACAATATAACAAGGGATTTCATACACCCACTAGTGCTCAGCCATTAGGGGCATATACATCTATGCTCAACCACAGGGATGTCCACATCTCTATCTCACTGCGTCTCATAGGAGAACCACACTCACTAGTGCTCAGCCACTAGGATCACATTCACTCGTGCTCATCCATAGGCACGTCCAACTCAGCAGATCGTATTTCTCACTGCATTACACAAGAGATTCATCATCTCAAATCTCTACTCAAAGGAGGCTAATACATAATTTCATCTTTGTCTCAGAACGATGCACCCAACTCATGGGATTTCACACATTCACCTGTGCTCAGCCACAGGCACATCCAACTTAGCAGATCTTATTTCTCGCTGCATTACACAGGAGAATCATTTGGAGTGTCATCTCAACTCTCTGTAAAGAGGAGGCTAGCACAATGTTCCAGTTCTATCTCAGATAGGAACAACACACCCAACTCAGAGGATCTCTCTCAGGTCTGTGTCCTGGAGGATGTCTCACACAGTTGTAATCATGAACACTCCCTCTCAGCTAGGGAGTCATTCTCCATCAGGCCAAGTCTTACATGGAGGTACTCGAACTTTGTCTTGGTTGTAGTCATCAAAACTCCCTCTCAGCTAGAGAGGTATTCTTCACCAAGCCAATTTGGCGAAGATGTCTGCAATCTGCTCATGTGTAGGAAGGTACTACACGTGTACTACTTTCCTCTGCATCATGTCTCTGAAAAATGATATTTTATCTCAACATGTTTCGATCTATCATGAAACACAAGGTTCTCAAAGAGCTTCACACAGCTCTAGTTATAATCATATAATCCATCTCATGATCAAGTAAATCTATGAGAAGCTTGTGAAGCCACACTGCTTCGCACACTCAATGTTATATAGTCTAGTTTTATGGTACTCAAGGCTAGAGAGCTTTGTTTCTTGTTACACCAGGAAACCATGGAAAACTTCATGGTAAAACAACAATCGGATGTGCTCTTCCAGTCCATTGTGCTTTATGTCCATTCTGCATATCCCTACAAACTCAAGTCTACATTGGAGGCATATCTCAAGCCATATCTAACTATGCCTCATAGATATCTCAATACATGTTTCGCTATTGTCCAGTGAGTCTATCTCAGTTGAATCATGAATTGTCTAAGTACATTCACTGCATAACATATATCAAGTCTGGGTTTAGCCAGATACATCAATGATCCAATCAATTGTGAAACAATCTTGTCTAAATCATCATGATTTATTTTCTTCAAATTCATTATTGTCGGTGTAGGTGTGGATTTGCATTCTTTCATACTGGACTTCTTTAATATCAACACTGTATATTTTCCTTGACTCAGAAAAATCCCATCGATCCTCTGTCATACTTCTTGTCCCAAGAAGTAGTGCATCATACCCAGATCCTTCATCTTGAAAACAAAATTCAAGGCTTACTTATATCTAACAACAAGGCTTTCTGAATAAGTCACCAAAATCATACTCTCATCACCAACAATGTTATAATGTAGGTTTGGATCAACAACACTCTTGATGAAACCCAACTCATCAAGAATCCATCCATCTGATGTGGTTTCCAACTCATGGATGGTAGTACGGATGGAAGTGTATCAAGCTTACTGGATCAAGTGCCTCATCATAGAAAACTCCCTCTGTTTGTGGGAATCCTCAAGCTACAGATCTCATTTTTTATTTATCGACACGTCCATCAGTTGCATGCTTGTTCTTATAGATTCACTTGTAAGTCACCACAAACTTCCTTTTTGGTATCTGAACAATATCTCATACATCATTCTTTAAGGTATATTGGTATTCTTTTGTCATGGCAACTTGCCATACCTATTCACGTGTCGCTTCTCCATGTCAAGAAGGCTCATAATCAATGATGTGGCTCATGGCTGAAGAGTAGCTCAAAAAATCTCTTTTCTTTCTTGGGATGTGCCTTGAGGGCTTGTGTGTTCATCTGCCTCCTACAGAGTTTGTCGAACCTAGGAAGACCATTTATTCCCTACTGCAATATATCTGGGAATATCAAATAGAGAAACTGGATCAGCTGGAATAATGTATGTCTCCCTCTAAACTACTGAAGGGGGAGAAGGTATTGTCTCACTGTCAATCTCCATCTGATATTATTTGTATCTTTGAAGGGTTATCTCTTCTTCAAAATAAACATCTTTGCTAGTTTCAATCTGTCTCTAACTATGGATGTAGATCTGATATGTCTTCGAAGATTCATTGTTATCCCATAAATGTATCCTTTCTCCCTGAAGGGTCTAGCTTGCAACTTTTCTATTTGGGTACATGAAAAATACACTGGGCACCCAAATATCCTAAAGTGTTCAATCTTGGGCTTCACTCTAGTGAAGGCTTCTTCGAGAGTTATGTTCTTCAAAATCTGGTGAGGACTCATATATTGTGTCATGCATGCTTCTGTCCACAGAATCATAGAAATATTTTGATCATGTATTATTGCATTGATTGCCTTAATGATAGTTATGTTCTTCCTCCTTCTCAGACAGTTTTGACTCCCTCTGAAGTCTAAAGTATAACCATCTTCCTTTGGTGTTAACATACCTGAAATAAGAGAAAAAATAAAAGGAAACAAAACAAGAAAATCTCCTAAAGGAGAATAATGAGTACATATCTAAAATAAAAACAATTTAAGGATTTTTGTCACAACTACAACACATATTTGTAATGTAGCAACTTTAGAAATGTATATTAGAGGCATGATAATTAAAAAAATCAAACCTGGAGTCTTCACTTCCAATGTGTTGTTCCTCTGAATGCACTAAGATCCCTCTGGATCCATGAATTTAGCAAAGGTTCCTTGCTCCTGCAATTTCCCTCATGACAATGATATAAATAATATATAGAATTTCATACTTGAGGATGTTGATATGATTTCTCCAATGGCACTTGGCTGATCTCTGTCCTCTGATATCTTTATGAGGAAGGTATTCACAGTGTCACCTTTTGTAAGGGCTTGAGTAGATGATTGGATTCCTTGTCTTGACGTCATATTCCTTCCATTCATTCATATTTGTCTTTGGTAAACCTTTTTGTATCACCCACAATAAGTCTTCCTCTGAAGTCTTGTCTTCCAGGAACTTGAAGTTGCTTGATCCATCAAGTTTATCTTCCATCATAGTTTTATTCATCATATTTTTAGATTCTTCACAACCCTTGTCAACTGGGCTAGAAAACCTAACGGCTAGGCTAGGCTAGCAACCTTAGGTTTTTTTGGGCTTATGAATGCCAACAATAAGCCTTAAAAGTCAAAAGAACATAGGTAATCTTGAATGCTTCTTCAAATAGCTTGCAAAAACCCTAAAACCAAAAATATGCAAAAATTTGCAGAACACTAGAAACCCTAGGGCCAAAAATAAAAAATTATCAAAATTTCACTTTAAGAGCTTTTGGATGTGCACTGAAGGATGTCATACCCTCTTGTCCAAATTTTATCCCCAACATCCAAGTGTGAAGTGCTAAAAATTCCAAACAAGAGAGGGTCATACGGATTTTGCAGAAACCCTAAAGGGTCATATGGATTTGCAGAAATGGGAGGACGGTTGCTTTAATATTTGTGCAATGGTTTCTTCAAGACCTATGCCTTGATACCATGTTGATTTTTCAATAATCTAGGCTTAATAATGAAGTTCATTCCATTTTTATCATTTTACTTAAACCATAGACAATTTGTTGCATCAACCAAGATCACAAGAAGAAACACCATGCACAAGTACACAAGAAGTATCTTGAGAAAACCTTCTCAACAAGTGAAGAAAACCCAACCAATCATTTGCTATATTATTTAAGATAAATACCGCCACCACCATAAAAGACTAGCACACAAAAGGGTGCTCACAAACCCTAGAAGACTAGCACCCAAGAGAGGTGCGCACTTTTCCCAAGAAGGAAGTACTTGCTGAAATTTCCAAACTCACACTTGTGTTATGATTCCTCAATGGGGAATTTACCTTTGTTTATATTAGAATGAACCTGTCAAAAGAAGAGTTTATTGGCACAATAGGGCCAACCTCAATAACTTATAATATAATTAATAATTACCATATTAATTATATTTTACATTAATTATCATTTATATTAAGGTGGGGCCGATTTGTACCCTTTACATTACAAATAGGGTTACAGGTAAGTCTAACTCTTGAACAATATAGCAAGGGATTTCATACACCCACTAATGCTCAGCCACTAGGGGAAAATCCATCTGTGCTTAGCCACAGTGATGTCCACATCTCTATCTCACTATGTCTCATAGGAGAACCATACTCACTAGTGCTTAGCCACTGGGATCACGTTCACATGTGCTCATCCACAGGCACGTCCAACTTAGCAGATCTTATTTCTCATCGCATTACATAGGATATTCATATGGATTTCATCATATCAACTCTCTACTCAAAGGAGGCTAATACATTGTTTCATATTTGTCTCAGAATGATGCACCCAACTCATGGGATTTCACACGTTCACCTGTGCTCAGCCACAGGCACATCCAACTCAGTAGATCTTCTTTCACACTGTGTTACATAGGAGAATCATCTGGAGTATCATCTCAACTCTCTACAAGGAGGATGCCAACAAAAAATTCTAGTTTTGTCTCAGATAGAAACCACACACCCAACTTAGGGGCTCTCTCTTAGGTTTGTGCCCTAGAGGATGTCTCACACAGTTGTAATCATCAACAAGTTGATCACAAACTGGCAAGAAAAGAGGAACACAAATGTATAGATGATATCAGAATACGTGCATGATGAACAACCCAAGATAGCAATGGTTACGTATGAAGGAACTAGAATAGAAGCTGATGTGACAAATCAAGGAAATAGAATACACCAATGGGTAAGGAAAGCATTAGAACTTCAACTGTTGTTGAATTCTATAAAGGAGAAAGAGATGTATATGCAAGGAAGGAAGGAATTAATAAGAGAAGATTGGATATCATCGACTTTGAACACACCACATTTGTATGGCAGGTTGTTGATGTATGATATGCCACCAGTCTTTGACCATTCATAAAGGAAAGTTGACAAGGCAAGCACTTTGAATAGTTATCTAAAGAGTTGTTTAGAGATAATGAAGGATGAGTTTTCTCTGAGTATGTTGCATGGAATGATTGACTGTCGTGCCCAAGATAAAGAGATACTTGTCACACACTGAGCAGTTAACCAGGTGCATCTAAAGAAGAGAATGAATAAGGATTTTCGACTCAATGTGCAGATAGGAAACTACGGCATGGAAAATATTATTTTGGATCTAGGATCCGATGTGAATGTCATCCTGAAGAAAACCTAGGAAATAATGAGTAAGTCAAAGTTGAATCGGTTTCCCATTCAATTGAGGTCAGCAAACCATCATAAGATTGTTCCAATTGGAAGGTTGACAAGGGTAAGTGTTAGCATTGATGGAGTGCATAGCTTGGCCAATTTCGAAGTGATCGTGAAAGTAGATGGAAGCACCCCTTACCTAGCACTACTTGGACTTGATTGGACCTTTGAAAAGAAAACTATCATTGACTTGAAGAAGAGACAGATGATATTTGAAGGTTACTGCATCGTTGGATCCTATTGAAGGAAGAATATATGTAGAACCAATTAAAGGAAAAGAGCTCGACAACCAGTATAATATGATGGCATGGATGGATGATTATGTGAATCCTAGAGCTGATAGTGTACTTATTTGGAGAAGTATTAGTTCATGCGTGTCAGATTCAGATGAAGCTTTAGAGAACTGGAAGTAGAGATTGCATGAAGTGTCCACAAGGAAATGTGCTCGAATTACCCATGCGTTGCGATGGATTGGAATCGAGGTATGTGATCCTCCAAGCTATGATAGACTAACTAATGTAGCTTCTTTTATAAGAGAAATTGAATTACAAATATTATATCAGCAAAGATTATTCGTTAGACGTCATGCTAAAAGCGACCCCAACAAGATGGTGGGCCATGCATAAGGATGGAATAAGAGATTTGTTGTTGTGCAGAAGATTATTACAAGTCAGGTTCGACACAAAGAATGAAGATACTATGCAGAAGTATACATGATTGAGTTGTCCAATGGAGCATATTACACGGTGTATTATGACATCGAATAAAGTACCCAGGCAAGAATGAACACATTTGTTTGTACATACCTTGGACACAATCCCGAAGAATTGGTAATTGGAACTGGAAGTGCACTGAGAAACTGCAAATTGGGATGAATTGGCTAGAAATTTTAAGGTAAATTTTAGTTTTGAAGATGATGCTCCTTTAATTGACTAAGCTTTGTAGGTCATCAAGATCAATATTTTTTTAGCAAAAGATTCAATAGAACTAGTACGTGTATGTAGCGTGCATAGATATCCTACGATAGTTGAAGAAGTTTTGCATTGTTATAATGTTGTTGAAGAAGACCAAGAGGAGGATGAAGATCCTAGAAATGTGCAAATAACATAAATGGAAGGAAAGCACATAGTAGAGGGACCATAGCCTAAATATGTGATGTATGCAAAACCATCGAGGACATGCAGACTAAACATTGGTACAGAAGATAAGCCCAAATTTGTGAACATATGAGACTATTGGAATGACAAAACTGTTGAAAGGTAGTTGACTTACTGCGCGAGTACCAAGACCTGTTTTTTACTACTTTTTCATAAATGAAAGGGATTGTTGAGGAGTTAGCAGAGATGAAGATTCCCTTGAAGCCATATGTTAAGCTATTAAAGTAGAGGCCATACAGATTGAATCTGGTCTATAAGTAGAAGGTGAAAGAGGAGATAGATAGGATGTTGGAAGCTAGATTTATAGAACCTGTCGTAGAATCAGAGTGGATTAGTCCAATGGTAGTTCAGGATAAGAAGACAAGAGGGATTATAATTTGTGTAGATCTGAGGAAATTAAATGATGATTATTTACATGATCCATTTCCTACACCATTTACAGATGAAGTGTTGGAGAATGTAGGGGAACGAGAAGCCTATTTATTCACTGATGGATTTTGAGGATATCATCGTATCAAGATTGCATAGGAAGATAGATATAAGACTACATTTACAAATGAATGGGGGTGTTACCAGTACACAGTAATTCCTTTTGGATTGAAGAATGCACCAACAATATTCTCTAGAGTGGTTGTAGAAACATTTAAAGAGTTCATCCATAAGTTCTTAGAAGTATAATTAGATGACTAGACGGTGTTTAGCTTGTTGAAATATCATATTGATATTGTGTGCTTCATGTTGGATAGGTGTAGGAAGTTTCAGATATCTTTGAATTTGAAGAAGTGCATTTTATGTGCGTCGTTTGGTATCTTACCAGACCATGTAGTGTGTAAGCAAGGACTGTTGGTAGATCCCGCGAAGATTGTTGTGATTATTGATTCACCACTATCGAATTCAGTGTGACAGTTGCGAACAGCATTGGGACATATAGGGTACAACAATAAGTTCATTACGGGATATGTGCAAATCATAGCCTCGATGGAAAAATTGCTAGAAATGGAGAATATGTTTCAATGGAATGAGAAATGTCATGAAGGTTTAGACACTTTGAAGCATAAATTGGTTACCACACCGATTTTGATATTTCCATATTGGAAGAAGGAGTTTCATGTTCATGTGGATGCGACATATGTAGCTTTAGGCTCAATGTTAGCTCAGCCTAGAGAAGGAGACATAGATAATCCCATTTCATTTGCAAGCAGGAAGTTGTCAACTACATAAAAGAACTATACCATGACAGAACGTGAAGGATTAGAAATGGTGTATGCATTGCAAAAGTTTAGACATTACTTGTTAGGTTCACACTTTAAGATGTACACAGACCATTCTGCGCTAAGTTATTTAGTCAATAAGCCAATCTTGGGGGGGAGAATATGCAGATGGCTATTATTGTTTCAGGAATATGACTTTGAGGTAATTTTGAAATGAGGGAAATTTAATTTAGGACCTGATAACTTATTGCGCATACTATCAGGAGAGTACACGGAAAACTTAAATGACAGTGTACCAAATGCACACTTATTTACAGTACAAATGGTTGATGACTATTTTGTAGACATAGACTAGTTCTTGAGTACAGGAGTAACCCCACCTAAGTTTACAGTTGCGCAAAAGAAGAAGTTAGTAATGAAGGTCGCAGACTATCAACTTATAGTAGGAAATTTGTACAAGTTAGGCACAGATGGTATTTTGCAATGATGTGTATTAGAACATGAAAGACATATGATATTATCAAAGGCACATGAAGGGGTTGTAGGAGGAAACTATGGAAGAAAAGAAACAACTCAGAAGATTTTTCACATAGGATTGTGGTGGCCTACCCTTCATAAGGATGCCAAGGAATTTTGTAACACTTGGGATGTTTACCAAACAATTGGGAAGCCTTCTAGGAGAGATGAGATGCCCTTAGTACCACAAGTGACATTACAAGCTTTTGATAAATGGTTAGTGGAATTTGTTGGACTGATCAATCCACCAGCAAATAGGTCAGGAGCAAGATACATCATTATTGTGACAGATTATTTGCCCAGATGGGTCGAAGCTGAACCAGTAAGAGATTGCAGCGTGAAGACAGTTGCGCGGTATTTCTTTGAAAATGTGGTGACAAGATTTGGATGCCAGAGAATTCTTATGAGTGATCAGAGAACTCATTTTATGAATAGGATGATTGTAGCATTGACAAAGGAGTTTCATATTCATAATCAGAAGAGCACATTGTATCATCCTGAGGAAAATGGAACAGTGGAAGCATTCAATAAGATACTAGAACATGCACTGATGAATGTGTGTAATGTAAGTCGAGACGATTGGGCTTGAGGATTCCAGTAGTGTTATGGGCGTATAGTAATACAAGTAATAATTTGATAGGATAGACCCCATTCAGACTAGTGTATGGCGAAGAAGTTGTTATGCCTATGGAATTCATACTACCAAGTTTGCACATTATTGCACTGGCAGAGCTTACAGATTCTAGCACAGTGGAGAAGAGATTGTCATAGCTAGTAGAGATGGAAGAGGATTGGTTTGCCATAGGTTTCCATCACTAAGTTCAGAAAGCATGCAAGAAAGCATGGCATGACATGCACATTAAACAAAAGAAGTTCCATACAAGAGGCTTAGTTTTGATTTATGACAAGAAGTTTTTGCAGCACTCAGGAAAACTTCAGATGCATTGGTTAGGTCCATATGTGATCAGGTTTGTGATAGATGTAGGCGTTCTTCAGTTAAAGAAATTGAATGGAGAAGTTGTGGAAGGACTGGTTAATGAAAGTCTGTTGAAATTGTATAAGGACAATCGCACTTCCACGCACTAGTCAGAGTGTGCAGTATGTGTACCATAGTAGTTGTATTATAGTGTATTATGTAAGAAAAATAAGAAGAAAAGAATAAAAGCAATAAAAGAATTTGACGGTTGAAGTGATGCATAAGGTTAAATGAGTAAGGAGAAAAAGCAGAAAGTGTCACAAAGATGTAGAAAGAGGTTCAAGGAATTGTGCACAAGAAGGAAGATTGAAGTGTGACAGAGATATGCGCAGAGGGTGAGAAACACATTAAAGAGAATACATGATGGGACAAGCATTAAAGAACAATCATAACAACCAAAAAATAGAAACGCATAGTCATAAATGGAAAGCGGTGATGAGACTATGATAGACTAGTAATATCTAGACCATAATCCGCAAGATAATATGAATTCATTGCAAAGTATAGGAAGTATTGAATGTGAGTACAGTTGGATTGGACAACAAATTTGGGCGTGAAGAATAAAAATAGAAACAGGTAGCGACAAGTGATAAAAGCAATTGAAGTGTTAACGAAAAGAATTTATTGTCATTTGAGTCTTCATATAGAGCAGTGAGAGTAGAGATTCGATTGGACACAAAATAAGCTGAATAAGTTAGTTTTCAAGCGATTAGTTGCAGAGACAAGTGGTGCCACCAAAGATAGGAGAAGCTTCATCACAGCTGAAGAAACAGTGCACCAAGTAGTCATTGATACCTATGACCAAGGAAACACTGGGAGCATCAACATCAGGGTCAGCCCCATTTCACTATACAAGGGATTATGTACCACCAAGGAAGTCGACAACGAATCAGGTGAAGTTATAGAAAGAGCCAAAGTATGAACTCGTCAAGCCAGAAATTCCCCCAAGTGTGATCATTGAGGAATATATGCTTGCCGCGGTAGGAAGCCTGAGGTATGTAGACCACAACTTGACAGATATGAAGAAGTTTCAAAAGTTGGCTCTGGACAAGTACATAAACGCAAGACTCACCCCAGATTCACAAGTAATTATAATATAGCCACATGAATGGGTGACATGGCTGGAAAAAACATGTATTTTGAACCTTTTCGATATTCCTCATTTTGGCAGGAGCGCAGAGATAAATATTTGTGTTTAGCTATTATTTAGTTGTGTACATGGATGATTTCTATGGTTAGATGGACCAATGTCCATAGACATAGAGTTGATTGTGTGAATAACGAGGTTGTCATCAAAAGGGGAAGACCCATCGCCATTATCCACAGACAAGACAAAGGAGAAAGCATTGGCAGAAATAATGAAGGACAAGTATGAAACATTCAGAGGTGCACATAGTTTAGATGTTTCAAGAGTCAATGATGATACAGTTTTGTTCACGATGCAGGTGTTGGCCTGCAAGTTTTTGAGAAAATGTCGCAAGGATCAGGTACCAGCAAGTGTGATAGCGACATGTGAGAAGTGTGTCATAGAAGTTCAACTAAGTTGGGCAACATTCATGTTGAACCAGTTCCTTATTGATTGCAGGGAAGCTCAAGACAAAGGTATGGAATTTTATTATGCCTGGTTGTTAATACTGATAGAATTAGTAGCTTGGAGGGAGCTACAAGACACTCAATTTCTAGGAGCTACGAAGAAGCCATGTTTAGCAACGAGATATGTAAACTTGTGGCATACTGCACACAAGGAGAGGTAGCTAGATAACAACATTTAGTTCTATGTATACAAGCAAGTAATCTAGATGAGTATCTTGAATACATCGCTTCTACTACCGTAGGCAGTATAAGCATACAAGGAGATAGTGCACTTCAAAGTCGGAAGACATCATATGTACATTAAAGCCAAGAAGGACACAGAGAAGCAGTGTATGTCGTGCAGATACTAGTTCACAAAGGTTGACGTGGGATAGATCATAGAAGATTGGGAGGATGAATGGAAAAACCCATTACCAGAGGCAGAGCAGTGGAAACCAAAATCGTCAGAGAATGAGCCAGAGAAAGAAGGTGATGAAGAAGAAGAAGAATATAAAGGGAAAGGATATGGTGCAGGAGGAACACAAAAGATAGTACCACACCAGGGAGAGAAGCGGAAGGAACAGGATGCGAAAAAATCAATACTGCAATGAAAGAAGAGGAAAGCAATCGAGCAAGTGGCCACCCAGGCCCTATCAGAGGATGACTTAGAAAACATTGTGGATCAAGTGAAAGAGGTTACTAAGGAGGATTTTTGAGCGAGCAGTGCATAAGCAAGAAGAAAGGCACTCGAATGTACAAGCGTAGATTTACTGCAACTGATTTTGGAGACAATAAGGGTAATTTCAGTTAGAACAGTAGAACAAGAGCAGATGGAGAATACGATGATGACCATAGAGATGCAATAGATGAAATCCCACCCATTTGTGACATCAGGAGAGAGATGGGTGATGAAGATAGTAGCAGGATCTTTATAGTTCCCTACAACTAAATTGTAGGAGCATGCAAAGGAACTTAGTCATATTGACTTGGTGCTATCTCAGTTGTCGATAGAAGTGTTAAATGGTTTGCAGATGAGCATGACATAGGAACTACAATTTTGCGAGATGTCAACATCAATGGAGTTGACAAAGGCAATTGCAGATAAAGATGTGTTGCAAATAGAATATGATCAACTTAGGTTAGAGCAATATGAGGCCGCACATAGGATAAAGAGAGTGAAACAAGCAGTCTGGGGGGTTTATAATATTATTCCAGAAATGCCTAGGGAGGAAGAGGCCCTGTTAGAAGAACAGGTGACAAAGATCAATGAAGCCATTCAGGGCTTCCACATAAATATTACTGACTTGGAAGCATGCCAAATACCAAGCACTCCACCAGAGGAAAGGGAGAAAAGGGAGAATATGAAAACAACAACCATAAAGAACATAAAAATTATGGAAGGAGAGTGTGCCAAGCTATACGAAGAAAGCATAGGAGTATGGACTCAGCTGACAGAAGACATGGAACTGCAAGAAATTGGGAAGAATCTACGAGTTGTGCAGGACAAGGCATAGAATTTTAAGGAAGTGATGAGCACATTATCACTAGAAGAGATGATGGTAGCAATGGAAGAGAATAGAAAATTATACGTAGAAACAATTGTACTCAGAAAATTGTACTTGTGCACAAAAAATCGAAACACTGCAAGAAGAAGCATACAAGGTGATAACAGAAGTAGCAGTTGCACAAGGCATGGTCAAGCAGGTAGTACAAGAAAGTGCAGAAAAGTTGAAGACCCATATTACTACAGAGACAATCGAGGGAATTATGTAGCAGGAAACACAAGTAAGATAAAAGATCACAATTGCAAGGGAGAAATTTCAGAAATTTATGGAGACTTGGAAGAAAGCCTGAAGTGGCTCGGGACAAGCCACAGGTGGGTGTTGGGGGCATACTAGAGTAGGACATTTTGGGTAATTTTTGGGAATCGCGCAGGAGCAAACTGTGTGACAAGTCAGCAAAGGAGCAGTGTGCATGGAATATAGCTAGTTCATATTCAGGAGCCAACGCGCGAAAGACATAAATTAGTTAGAAGTAGTTAGACCATTTGGTCCATTTTGTAATGGGCTAAGCCCTAATATCAATGTATAAATATGTATGGGTTTTGGGTAAAAGGGAGTCTGTTAGGCAAGGAGAGAAGAGAGCGGTTTTTGGAGTGATGAGTGAGGATTGATGATTAGCAGTTGTTGGAGTGAGATCGAAGGAGCTAAGTGTGCACTGTATGCGTGAACGGTTAGGGCATTTTGGGTAGAACTGATGTATCTTAGTTGAGTGCATTGTGCACCTATTGTAAGGACTGAATATGAATGAATAATATAAGAAGCCAATCGTTGTGGACGTATCCCAGTTTGGGGTGAACCACGTTAAATTCATGTGTTCTGATGTGTGTGTTGTTACAATGTGTTGGTTTAATATGTTTACTGTGCATATTTAATAGATACTTATGAGTTTATATGAATATGTATTTGAGGGTTTCGCGCACATCTTGAATGATTAAGCAAAATGAATCTGTCATATGTTATTATGTTGTTATGATTTCGCACACAGGGTATATTACATGTTGAATAAATATTAAGTCTGAATGAATGTTAGAACAATCTCCATTCCCTTCATGATTGTAGAAGTCTAGTTCCTTTAGTCCCCATAGGTACCTCAAGTGAGACTTCACCTATTTGCAGGTGATGTCGAAAGGGCCGATATCTTCAGGGTTTTGTTGGTGATTTAATGTTGAACCCCGGGTATTCCCAGTGCGCACCAACATGTGTGGGAGTTTAAGGTTCCTACACGTGTTTTTTTGTAAGGTGAATGAGGGTAGTGGGGCATGACCCACAAGTCCCCCTCATCATGATAGACATGAAAGTGTGGTGGGGAGGGTGCATGACATGACACCCCCTCCCCCCTTAAACATACTTTAAACATTTTAAATCACACTTATATGATAGAGCATACATTTTTTTCTTTTTAAAATCCTTTTTATATACCATGTCATACATTAAAGAGTGAAGGTAGAGTAGAAGGGTGAGGACCAACTCCCCTTCTAAATATTTTTTTTTCACTTTGAATTATTTTAGTTAACACCAAAATTTTCACCTTCTACCTAAATCAAAATTGAACCAAGTACCATCACTCGAAACCAAACCATTGCACAATGACTCGCACTGAGTTTGCACACAACACTTCAATGTTATGAGCTCTAACACGACTGAAAGTTCTCCAATTCTTTAAGACTTGTCCCAACCATCGACTTTCTAGTGAAGGAAATCGGTCTTTCCTTGTTGATACACCCAACACTGGAGCCAATTGCTTGATCTTCACCCATGAATACTGGAGTGGTTTGTGACTTTCTTGCCAATACAACAATTCATGAATTTCTTGCCGAAACAAGATTCCTTGTTTTTCTTGCCGAAACAAGGACAAGACCCTATCAAATCGCCTTTCATATTTTGGCCATAACTTTGGACTCGAATGCCCATTTCACTCATTCTTTATACTGTTGGAAAGGTATTTCCAACATATACAACTTCAAAGTTATATTATTTGATAAATTCCTCATCAATTGCTCACGTTTTTTAGGATTAATATCTGACACCTTGTCAAGAGCCCTGGAGAACACAACACCTCAACCATGAGCAAAGGAACCAGTAACCGAATTCAGGGAAGCATATATGAAATCTCAATCAATTAATATTTCAGTTCTATGGGTTCAAATGATTGGTTTAAATATTTTATTTCGAGGTAACTTTGAGGTCACTCATGTGTTGCATGTTGAATGGTGTCATGCACCAATGTCAAAGGGAGGTTGTACTCAGCAATTCGGATAGGCAACATGTGAGGGTAGCTACCACACATCAAGGAAAAGTACCATTATGCAGCAGTATCCTCGCATTATAATCTACATCCAAGGACAATAGAGAAACAACAACATTTTTTGCAGTGGTTGGGAGTAGCGAAGGGATTCAAACTCAAATGGTCGAAGAGGAATTCCAAACCCCATGATGATAAAATATCCTAATGTCCAAAATAGTCATTATGGTGGGTGAGGTGCACTATAGTCAAGAGGAACTTAATAAATATGGGGATTGTGTCCAAGAAAAGGGATTTTTGGCTCTTCAAGTATTATAGATATGAAACTACTGAGTTAACTAAAATTCTGAAGCCCTCCTTGGAGCTTTCATGTACTACTACTAAAACTTTTAATGAGGAGAAGCTTTTTTGGCCAAGCTATTTTCTAGAGAATTTTTATTCTCGTGTTGGACATATTGTGGACTATTCCTTTGCATTTTTCTCAACACTCTGGTTGTGTAAGACTGTACTTCATATTCTAGACTATTCTTATGTTGGATGGTTGCATCCTTATTTCTATTCTGCAAAGAATATTTGTCTAAATGAGTGGGAATAGAACCTTAAATGATTGTTTAAATGCTAGACTACTCTTTTTTTACAGTTGTTTATTTATATTCTTGTCTTTGCTCTGTGTGAATTATTTCTTGGTCCCTTCACATGAGCCTGGTTGGTTCTATGTTTACATTTTGGCTACCTTAATTTCGTCTGGACGCATGCATCTTAGATTAGATGCATTTCATTATGTATCTTAGAAACCTTCAATGGTGGATTGGGCCACAACCAGTAAGCCCCAAATAAAAAATGGATACTGGGCCAGAATCCAGATGGATTCTCTATTTCAAATGGTGAGAGGTATAATTGGGACTTCTTATCGAGGGTGACCTATTTTGTTGACAAAGGGCATTTTTCCCATGTCAACAACCAATTAAACCTCTATAAATATCCTCTATTACTCATGAAGAAAATGAGGAGATGGAAAACCATGTATCCAAATTGGATAGTCAAATCAATGAATTGAATGCTAGGTCAGTAAAAAAGGTTGATTTTATAAATACTTGAATAGAAATAGGAAGAAATATGGATGAAAATAAGGAAATGATGGAAAAAAAGATGAAAGAAAATAAGGAACTGATGGAAATAAAAATGGAATAAAATAAGGATCTGATGGAAAGAAAGATGGAACAAAATAAGGAATTGATGGAAAGAAAGATGGAATAGTTGGAACATAATATTATAGAAGTCTTAAATGGGAGGCTCCCTAAAATTTATAAGGTGGAGTTATAAAAATGAGGGTAGTATTCAAGTTGAACAACCTTCCAATAATAAGAATTTACAGGGGGATTTAACTCCAATATTGAGGTCACTTATGGATGGTTCCAAAAGGAGTGAATCTTCCCACGGTTGAATTAAAGGAGTTTGATGGAATATAGACCTTTATATGGGTGAACCAAATACAACAAGATTTTGAACTGCATAATATTATGGATGATAAGGAAAGGATTCACATATCAACTTTGAACTTTGAGATAAAACCATATCAATGGGTAGTTAAAAGGAAGCCCCAATCTTATCATTATACTTGCAGGGGTTTATTTTCAAGAGACTTAGAAGCATAATATGGGAAATTTTGGGAACGAGACTACTTCATTCAATTGACAAGAATCAAGCACTTAGGTGATATTGAAGATTATAATTCAGAATTTCAAGTATTAGCCACAAGGGTGGATAAAATAAGTGATGAAAACTTGTTGGAAGCTTACATGGGTGGATTAAAAGAAGACATTCCACATGAGATTTTCCTAAAAAATCTTGAAAATATTATGGAAACTATTCAATTTTCTTGTCATATTCAAGTCAAGAATAAGGCTACACATAAGTCTACCATTGGAGTATATGTAGGAAGTAGAGATCATTTTGGGGTTCATAAGACAACCTTACCTCAACCTACTTGAATATCACGGAAGGAAATGGAGGAAAGAAGAGAAAAAGGACTATGCTTTGGTCGTAACAATAAATTATCAAAAGGGCATAAATGTCAAGAAATAAAATTATTCAGTGTGGAAAATAATGATGAAGAGGAAGTGGAGGCATCAACACAAAGAAATGAGGAAGAACTTATCCACTTAAAAGAGAAGGAAATAGAGGCAGAAATTGTGCACAACATTGATTCAGACATGTGCAAAATTAATATTCATGCATTGGCAGGGTTGTCAGCACCTCAAACCTTGAATATTGTAGGTTATATTAAGAAGCAAAAAGTTATAATGTTCATTGACTCGAGTAATACCCAGAACTTCATTGATAAAATATTTGCATAACACCTCAATTATCTTGAATATCTAGTGATAAATTTCCAAGTTTTGGTTTCTAATAGAGGGAGTATTGATTATGTGGAAAAATGCCACAACATAAAATTAAGTATGGGAGAATATAATTTGGAAATTCCAATGTATGTCATTCATATTGGAGGTGTAGATGTTGTTCTAGGGATTCAATGGTTGATAACATTAGGTATGATTTCTACAAACTATAACGAATTTTTCATGAGATTTGAATTGGAAGGAATTCAATATGAACTAAAAGGGTTAAAATATGGATCTTCTCAAGTCATCGACTCTTATAGAATGGAAAAGATCTTAAAAAAATGATAGCAAGGGACTTGTGGTTAAACTTTATTCCATGGAAGTTAAGCAAGAAGATGAAAATATTCCAGAGGAATTAAGATGCACATTGCAAAATCATTATAGGGTCTTCCAAGAAATGCCTAAAGGTATACCTCCTTCTAGATATCATGAACATCAAATCGAACTAATACCGAGAATTAATCCTAATAAAAGGTTGTATATATATCCTCATTAACAAAAAGGGGATATTGAGAAAATAGTACAAGACATGCTAGATTCAAGTATTATTCAACCAAGCAAGAGTTCATTTTAGCTTCAGTACTGATGGTGAGAAGAAAAGATAATTCTTGGAGGATGTGCCCTGATTATAGAGATCTAAACAAAATCACCATAAAGGATAAATTTCACATTCTAAATATTGATGAGCTATTAAATGAGCTTCATGGAGTGGCTTATTTTACAAAGCTATATCTTAAATCAAAATACCACCAAATCATATTAAGAAAATATGACATTCCCAAAATATATTTTAATACTCATGATGGGCACTATGAGTTCTTGGTCATGCCTTCTGGGTTGACTAGCAATCCTTCGACTTTTCATAGTATTATAAACAAAAATTTTAGACCCTATGTTAGAAAGCTTGTGTTGGTCTTCTTTGATTATATACTTATCTATAGAAAATCATGGGAAGACCACATTAAACATGTGCGTCAAATCTTGCAAATTCTTTAGAACAATCAATTGTATGTAAAAAGATCCAAAGTTCTTTTGGTAAACAAGAAGTAGAATATTTAGGTCATATTGTTTCAAGGGAATGGGTTAAGTTGGACATTCAAAATATCAAAGCTATCAAAAAATTCACTTCTCCTAAGAACATCAAGAGTCTTAGAGGATTTTCGGTCTTATAGGATATTGTCGAAAATTTGTTAAGAATTATGCATGCATTACAGGCCCACTCACATCTCTCTTGAAGAAAAATTCATTTGTATGGAATGATATGGCTACTTTGGAATTCTCTCTCTTAAATGATGTCATGTATTCTACCCCAGTATTGGCAACACCTAATTTTGGTAAAATATTCATAGTAAAATGTGATGCATCAGGACTAGGAATGGGAGCAGTATTAACACAAGAAGGGAAACCATTGGCTTTTGAAAGCAAACAATTCAAGGGAAAAGATTTGGTGAAATTTACATATGAAAAAGAAATGGAAGCAATTTTACATGCAATAAGAAAATGGTGATAATATCTCATTGGGAGGCACTTTAAAGTCAATAAAGACCAATATAGGATAAAGTACTTTTTGGAGAAAAAATTGTCATCAAAAGAGCAACAAAAATGGGTAGCAAAAATGCAAGGGTTTGATTTTGAAATAATCTTAAAAAAAGGGAAGGACAATGTAGCAGCAAATGTTCTTTCTAGAATAGAATAAACCTCAAGCTTATATTCTATTACATCTTCTATTCTTGTGTGGCTGGAAGAAGTTCACCATGAATGAAAAAATGACAATAGTATTGAACAAAAAAATTAATATATAAAGGAAGGGATGAACTCTATGGAACATTGGGAGTGGAAGGGAGATATACTTTGGTACAAGGCTAGAATATTTTTATGCCCTCAATCAAAGTTTAAGAAACAAATATTAAGGGAGTCTCGTGACTCTCTAATGGATGGAGATGTAGGGTTCCTTAAAACATATCAAAGGATCAAAAAAGATTTCTTTTGGGAAGGAATGAAGAAATATATTCAAAATTTTGTAAGAGAATGTCAAGTTTTCCAAAGAAATAAAGGAGAGATAGTAAAATATCTAGGGTTACTTTAGCCATTACACATACCTAATCAAATATGGGAAGATATATCAATGGACTTCATTACAGGGTTACCAAAATCAGAAGGCAAGGATGCCATTTTTGTGGTTGTCGATAGACTCACAAAATATGCACATTTTTGTGAAATTCAAAGTACATATACAATGGGCCAAGTGGCAGAAGTGTTCACGAAGGAAATTCATAGACTTCATGGTCTTCCTAAAGTAATAGTAAGTGACAAAGATCCAAAATTCACATGAAATTTTTGGAAAGAATTATGGAAGATGAGTGGAACAACACTAGTTATGAGTTCATCATATCATCCACAAACAGATGGTCAAACAAAAATAGTTAACAAATGTTTAGAGGCTTATATGTGATGTTAATCTTCAAACAAGTAATCTCAATGGATGAAGTGGCTTTCTTTGGCATAATGGTGGTATAATACTACATATCACACATCTACTAAAATGTCCCCATTTGAGGCCCTTTATGGATATCCAACTCCTAGTATCTCATAGTTTTTGCAAGATAAGTCCAAAGTACAAGCAACATAGTCACATATGGAGAATACTAAAGAAAATTTGACAATTGTTAAGGAAAACCTTCAAATGGCGCAAAATAGGATGAAACAACAAGCATATCAACATCGAAGTGAAAGACAATTTGAGGAGGGTGATTAGGTATTTTTGATACTTCAACCTTAAAAGAAATCCACACTCAAGAAAAAGAAGAATCATAATTAGCTCCAAAATTTTATGGACCCTACAAGAGTATTCGTAGGATTGGACAAGTGGCGTATGAGTTTGATTTTATTTCTTTTTGCATTCATAAGGTTTTTCATGTAACTTTCCTAAAAAAGGTTTTGGGACAAACTATGCCAGTGCAAATAGAACTTTCAGAATTAGATGAAGAAGGTAAGTTGATTCTTGAACAAGAAAAAGTTATAGATCAACGTTCTCTATCTCTTCGCAATAGAACCATTATGGAGTACCTAATCAAGTGGAATAAAGTGCCTCTAGAAGAAGCTACATGGAAAAATGAGCAGTTTGTGAATAAACACACTCAATTACAAGCTTTGAGGGAAAAGATTTTTTAAAGAGGGGGGTTATGTTAAGGCCCTTGGGCCCCTATGTTAAGACCCTAATAATCATTCATTATTAGTTTATTTGTTATATTAGTGGGTCAATTAGAACCTTTCATTGTACCCTTTCATTATAATTTTACCCTTTGTCTCCTATATATATAGCAAGGAGGCCTTGTATTAGGATCATCATATTGTGTCTTGTGAATTGCATATATTGTAAAAGGAGTCTTCCCCCTCAAAGTGGACTACAATTATTGATTGTTTATCATTTTCAAGGTGCTTGGTTCATAACAAGGAACTCAATGATCTAGTTCAATATGTTAAGAAACACTATTTAATGGGTAAGGAGACCACGATCCACATTGATCACTAGCCACTATAATATTTGTAGGCCTAGAGTAAGCTTTAGCAAACTAAATACTATAAGTGGATGGGGTTTTTACAACAATTTGATCTAATCATCAGATATAATAAGAGTAGCACCAATAAGTTGAAAAACATGCTTTCAAGGCCACCCACATCCAAGATCACAGCTTTGGGGACTCTTATGCACGTGGAGTCTTTCACCCATGATGCATACAAAGAGGCATACCTAGAAGATGAGGAATTTAAAGAGGTGCTTCAATAGTTTCAAGGACAAGTTCATGTAGAATAAGGTGATGGTAAGGCTAACTATCATATTTAATATGGGTTGCTCTACAAGCTAGACAATCTTTGTGCTCCTAAAGGTGAAATATTCCAACTTATACAAGAGGCTCACACCTCCAAACTTGCAGGGAATTTTGGTGTTGGGAAGACAATTCCCAACTTACAAAAGTATGTGTATTGGCCTAGAATGAAAGAAGATGTACTAGCTCAGTTTATTAGAGGATGAAAAATTTGTTGTACCATCAAGCCCAGTAATAGAAATCATGGTTTATAACATCCCCTACCTATACCTACTAGACCCTGGGAGATCATCTCCATGGATTTTGTAGGTAGTTTACCAAGAACAATAGAGGGGCATGACTATCTATTTGTGGTAGTTGATAGGTTTAGCAAGTGAATTCCCATGTCTTGTAAAAAGACCATCAAGGGATAATATGTAGCAAACATGTTATTTGAAAAGGTCTTGGTGCACTTTGGGATACCAAGGAGCATCATATCAAATAGAGATATTATAGTTCTTAGTGACTTTTGGACTACACATTGGGAGAATATGGACACCAAGTTGAAAAGATTCATATCTTTCCATTCACAAATAGATGGGTATACATAAGTAGTAAACATGACATTTGTTCACATTTTGAGGGGTTACAATTAGAATAATCCAAGGATATTGGACAAAAAATTGATTTATATTCAACACTCTTATAACATAGTAGTCCATACTTTTACTAGTATGTCCCCTTTCAAAACTTGTTTTGATTATTTTCCACATTTGCCATTAGATGTTATATATGGACAACAAGGAGGAGTGAGGAAGACACCATAGGAGAAGCATTGAAGGCTAATTATTTTTTTGATAATATTAAGAACATCCATGTGCAAGTAAAGTGAATAAGTCACATGAAAAGTATAAGGCTTAGGATGATTAAAACATAATTGAGAAAACATTCAAGGTGGGAGAAAGAGTTGTGTTGCATCTAAACAAAGAAAGGCTTTAGGGTCTTGGTAAGAATATCAAGGCTCGATGGTATGGTCCTTTTGAGGTGTTGGAGAAGGTGGGTGATAATGCCTACAGAACTCAGTATGTAGTGCCTATGGAGTTTTTTATGGATTGTGGGTATATATCTTCATACTACTTGATTAAGTTGGTGTTTTAGTGGAGGAGACTCATTTTCTCCTCAATGGATTTTCATGTTTGGATGGATTATGTTCCTTCTTGTTAATATTATGGTAGCTGCAGGAGGTATTTACCTCCATCTGTAAACCTGACGAGAATAGAAGACTCTGGAAAGCAAGAGAAAACCCTAATGAGTTGTCTAATAACCCTAGAAGTCTTGTCGGCTCAAGAAGATAATTTATATTAGGTTATTAGCCTCCAAGAGAAGAAGTCGGCCAAAAATAATAATAATATACTGAACAGACATGTACCCAGAAGGAGAAGTTGGCCCCAGTAAATCTGCCAGAACCACTATAAATACAGGGCGCCAATTCTCATTTGACAT
>JASDQU010371524.1:62958-78008 GCA_032191745.1 Picea mariana
CAATCAGGGACAGACATTCCTTAGGGTTTATACATTCTCTCTAGGGTGCACTTTGATTAGTGTAGGAGGAATGGACCAGGGTGGGGAATGGTCCAGGCTCATCATTCCTTAGGGTTATACATTCTCTCCAAGGTGCACTTTGATTAGTGTAGGAAGAATGGCCCAGGGTGGGGAATGGTCTAGGTTCAGAAGACAGGACAATTATTCTTCCTTGCTTGAGAAGAATAGTCAAGATATCTCATTATCTACTCTGAGGCAGATATTCTTTTAGAGCTCATAGATGTGAGTGAAAGATTGGCCCAGATGATTTAGTTTATATCATAACATTGATTCTGTGCAGGTTGCTATCAAATGTTTGTTATGAAGACTGTATGACAGTAGATGTAGACTATTGTGGTGGATATGTTCCACTGTTCGTGAGGCAGATATTCTTTCAGAGCTCACAGATGTGAGTGAAAGATTGGCCCAGATGATTCAGTTTATATCATAACATTGTTTTTGTGCAGGTTGCTATCAGATGTTTGTTATGAAGACTGTATGACAGTAGATGTAAACTATTGTGGTGGATATGTTCCATTGTTCGTGACTATACGTTGTTGATCAAGTACTTGTGTGTTACTTGGTGTGGTAGTGTACCATTGGATTGTAGTTATGTACTACTATGGATAGACACAGTTGTGTTCTATTTTTGTTCTAATTGCCTTGAAGACTATCAGTAGTTTATTGGAGATAATCATCATCCAGATGAATGATGAACAAAGATTTTCCAGATGGAAAATAGTTCAGAGCATTTACTCTTCTAGATTATAAGAATGACTCTTGTATCACTCTATGGTGTGCATGACTTATCCAGCATCATGTCTAATTACTCAAATGAAGTATGGTTTCGAGAGATGATGCAGCTGATGGTGATGGTGATGGTGATGCTCATGATCTAGTCATGAGATAGTCTAAACGACTATGTTGATACTACCGGGTAAATGGTATGTTTTTGTGCTCAAGACCATTACCTGTAATACCTCCCTAGTTAGGAGGGAGTGTTAATATTATGGTAGTTGCGGGAGGTATTTACCTCCACGTGTAAACCTGACGAGAATAGAAGACTCCGGAAAGCAAGAGAAAACCCTAATGAGTTGTGTAATAACCCTAGAAGTCTTGTCGGCTCAAGAAGATAATTTATATTAGGTTATTAACCTCCAAGAGAAGAAGTTGGCCAGAAATAATAATAATATACTGAACAGACATGTACCCAGAAGGAGAAGTCGGCCCCAGCAAATCTGGTAGAACCACTATAAATATTGGGTGCCAGTTCTCATTTGACATATCTCAGAATTGCAGAGCAGCAACTGGTGCACACTGCAGTTCCCAGTTTGGTGTGCACATGTGGAGGAGAGATGCAGGTGCAGCTGCTACAGCAACCAGTTTTCAGTGTTGGATTGGACTATCTCTTGGCTAGGGTTTGGACTATCTGATCATCTATTATTGGTGTGCTATCCTTGGAGGAAGATGCGTTACACCTTGTTTAGCTATCTAGCCTAGGGTTTGCTTTCGGAGTAATTCTCAATCAAGGTTAAGGTGCTCGGAGGGTGGCTTCGGCCTATGGTTGGGTGACAAGGGTATTGTCAATGGTAAAATGAGCACACAATCTTCTATGTTCTAACACTTCTCTCATATTTCATGCCTTTGCTTAATGGAACGACCTTTTTGTATATGTTTGATGAGATGTTTACTACCTCACATGTTTTATCTTAGCATCATGGTTTTGTTCTTGGTATCCATGATACACTTTGCACATATATATGATGGTTCTAAATGGTAGTGTGAGATGTGACATGACATACTTCTAGTGAATATAAATTCATGAAAGGGGGAATTTATTATGGATTCACATACTATTCTCATCACCTCCCTATGGCATGTTTGACCATTTCCTCGATGGTCAGTGCACAATGTTTAAAGGAAAGAATGTTTCTAAGTACACTTGTTTGATTCACCCCCCTAGAGAACATCACCATGGTGGGATTAGTTTTGATGGTTTATTGTCGTTATACCATGGTTAGGAGATGTGCCTTTTCTTCCTTGTTAGCATCATCATATTTTGTGTGGAGACTTGCATCTAGAACATGTGGTATTTGAGGGGAATTTGAGGGTTTTGCATACATTGATGACACATTTAATTGACCTTTAGAACATTCATGGAAGAGGATACCCATCACCTAAGGGTTTCTCTAAGTTTTATTGGTTAATTATTACTCCTAGATGTGGTGGTTTAATTATTGGCATACTCACTATGGTTCATGCTTATTATTATGGAGTATTTGTCTTTGCCACACTTTTTTATGGCAATCTAGCACATTTATCCTGATTATGTGGAGTGCCCTAGTCCTTGGGTTTAATTTGCATGTTGATGACACCTTAGCATGGTCGGTATTTCACTTATGGAGAGTTCTTGGCATTTAACCCCATTTCACATGGTTCTGACATAATTTATTGGTTATTTGATATGGTTTGGTTTGGTAAGAGGTTATTTGCATGAATGCCCTATCTTATTGGGAATGTGTTCCTACTCATAGGTATTTATTTAGAGGTATAATATGGTTTTATTGGATCACTCACCTTGCTATCACACATGTTGTAACATACCCAACCAACCTTGTACACTATTGGGGAAGTGGGGTACTTCAAAATTGCATTCCCACAAACTATATATTTTCATCCATTAGCTCTGATATCAATTTATGTCATATGCCTAGCCTTCTAGCTCGGCTAAGATTCACATCACATAGCTATGATATCATAATTTTCCTCACCGTTCTATTACTAATTTAATTAATTCATGCAAGCATACAATGCATGCCCATATATACCACATACATACAAACAAATCAACATTTCATTCACCACATTAACAACATTAATTCAATATAATCACACATAAATCATATACACTTATCTTCTAGAAATAAATCACCAACTGGATGAAGACAAAGGATGTTCCACCCAACCATAGGATTTGTTGCACTCAATATTTATAAAACAGGGCCACCCCCAAGTTGAGGCTATGATTTTACAAGTACGAACACCTATTGCTAGATCTAATCCTCACATACAACACAATTCCCCAATTATCATGGTTTGTTCAGTCTCATAGCATCCTGGTTCACCAACTCTCTTTCCCTACAACCTGCACAACCCAAGGAATGGGATCCACTTCTTTTTCATGTATCCCCTCGAGTTATCCCACTTCCTTCCTAGTCTCCAACATAGATTGGATAGGAAATCTCTCTGCTGGGAATTCCATGGATTCTCATTCATCATTATGTTACCTCAATGACAACCATTACCTTTACACAACATCACGATTTCATCATGGGTTCATGGAAACTACTTCCTACAATTTCATTATAGCATACATGCAATCATTCGACCCAAACATGGGCTCTAAGACCGCACCCAGACACACTGATGGGAAATCCCCCAAGAATGATGGACAACCCCCAAAAATCATGTGTTATATTTTCATGATATCAACTAACAATTGTGGCTTTCTAAGAATCCCACGTGCCCACATATTCTCACTTTGCAACTCATCCCAAGGTGCCCACATATTCTCATTTTGCAACTCATCCCAAGACTCTAAATACTTAGGATAACATAAAGTATAAGATTTAGTCTTAAAATAAAATAATAGTATTTATCTTTTGGCCCCCTTTGAGCCCCCTTTATTTCCTCTCTTGTGGAACCATAGCCCCCCATGTACTACGTCCTTTTATATATGTAGTTAGTGGTGTATTTTATTATTACTGAATGTACATTTTCATATTACATTATTTGGCCCTTGAAATTTCATTAGCTATACATTTACATTTCTATTCTAGGGATCCAACTGGGGGTATTACATTTGCCTCCTCCTAAATTTTGCACCATCCTTGGTGCACATCACCACACATATATACAACAATTTTTACATCTAAATTTGTTTACATCAAAAATTTTGAATCCAATGTGGATATTCCTTCCACATTGCATCCTCTGACTCCCATGTTGCTTCTTCAAAGTTATAGTAGGTCCACTGGAATTTATTTGTCTTATGCCTTTGTTCTTGAGCACTGTGTACTTATTGCCCAATTTACATACTAGTTTTAATTAGTATTTCATTATTTTCCCCTTTGGAATAACACCATCCTTGGTGTTCTTCTTTCCAAGTACTCAATTCATGTCTTCATTCTTTAGTTATCTGTATAACGACAATCAATAAAACATACATTTTATAGCCATTTTCATACAATAATTATCTTATACATGGCAGTTCTTAACTCCACAATGTAAGAATGTATTAAAAAATAAGTGATCTATAAACTGTCATGCATATTCCGTTGGAACAGCTTGTCACAACATATCTAATAAAATACTGAAATCTTTATTGTTAAAGGTATTTTTCCTTTAGATCTCCAAAATATTTAGTTATTGATTTTCTGCTTATGCATAAAATAGATAAAATGCAAAAAATAGAGAACAGTAAAATACAATCACATCATCCACAAATAAACACAAGATATGGCCTAGGAAACCCAATACAAGAGAAACCCTATCTAGAAGGTGAGCTTGCTCTGCTCTCTTTTCTCTGGTATAGAAATGATGCAAGTACAAATAAAGAGGCACACTCTGTGGAGTTGTCTTTGAATTGTGGCATGTATGGCTACTATAGAATCTCTCCTCTCCTGTTGTGCTCATAGAATACCACTCTCAGATGTTTTTTCTCATCTATGGAACAAGATACAATGCAAAAGAATGGAACCCCTTATCCTCCTAGTGGCTCGGTATTTAACATAGCTCAACAACCATCTAGGGGTAGGGTTTTGACTTCCTCAACCTTCAATTGTGAATATTTTGGACCTTCTAGAATGTTATTATAAAATCCACTATGTGGATAGACCCACATGTCTAAGTAATGGAGGTTGATGTGGCATCCACTCGCACCATGGTGATCAATATGGTAGATCAACTTGTAGGATGCATAATTTTCTCATACGAACTCTGATTGACGAACATTCTGCACCGTTGGAAAGGTATCGGTGTGTAGAATATTCCATAAAAAATAAGGTTTTTACCAAAAAATGATTCGTTTGATGCCTCAAAAGGGATACAAAAGATTTCAGACAGTATTTTGGACCCAAATTTCCAAATTTGGACCAAGTGCCAAAATGGCCCTGCAAGCTTATTCCTCCAACTTTTCCACCCAAAAAGTACTGAGATAGATGAAAAATAATATAATGATCTAATCTGGATTATACCTCCCCATTTAGGGGGGACTTTGGTCCCCAAAATATTTACTAAATGAGGTGAGGATATTTTTCATCTACCTTCTCCCTAGAGTACCACTTTTCTTTTCCTGGAAGTTGTCTTTTCAACCCAATCTGCCTAAGGTCATGTTTCCCTTGTATTATAGTTCTGGATCACTTCTGCAAAACTGTTTCCTCTACCAACTCTTCCTGAGCATCTAGTGTTAAGTCCTCTATGGAAGGTAGGACCTGCTCCTCCTCTTGATCCAACATGGAAGGCTCATAGAGTTTGAGATTCTCCACATTCACTATTGAGTAAATGCACATGTATGGGATTAGAATGAGTTTGCAGGCATTATCTCCCACCTTTTCCAATACCTAAAAAGTACCATACCATAAAATCCTTGATCTTCTTACTAGGACCATGTAGCCTTTCCTTATTCAGTTGTAACCATACTCTATCTCCCGCTCTAAATGTTCTCTTTATTCTGTGTTGGCCATGCCTAGCCTTGTACTTTTCATGTGACTTCTTCAGTGTCTCATGTACTTTTAAATGGATCCTCCTGATCTTCTCAACAATTTTTTCTACTTTTAATGCATATCTTATGAGGTCCTCCATCACTCCTCATTGTTGTCCATATACAACATCTAAGTGTGAAGGCGGAAAACACCCAAAGCAAGTTTCAAAAGGTGACTTACTAGTAGAAGTGTGGACTTCTCTCTTATAAGAGTATTATATATAGATCAAATTTTGATCCCAAGTCTTGAGATGCTTCTGATTGTAACCCCTCAAAAGTTGCATGAAAGTCATGTTGACTACTTTTGTCTACCCATATGTCCATGGATGGAATGTTGTAGATCTCTTCAACTTAGTGTCCATATTCTCTCACAATGTAGTCCAAAATGCATTGAGAAATATGGTATCCCTATCTGAGATGATGCTCCTTGGTATCCCAAAGTGCACCCAGAACTGTTCAAAGAACAAGTTTGTTGCTTCCTGTCCCTTGGTGGTGTTTTTACAAGGCATGAGAATGCACATTTTGTTAAACCTGTCAACTACCACAAATAAATAGTCATGTCCCTTCCATGTGGTTGCTAAACCTCCCACAAAATCCATGGAAACGTTTTCCCAAGGTCGAGTGGGTACAAGTAAGGAATGGTATAGATCGTGCTTCCTATTACTAGGCTTGTTGGTACAACAAAGTAGACATCCTTTAATATATTGTGCTATATCTTCTTGCATTCTGAGCCAGTACACATACCTTTGTAAATTGGCAACTTTATTCCCAACACCAAAATGTCCTGCAATCTTAGATGTGTGAGCCTCTCTGATAAGTTGCAGTCGTTCACCTTTAGGGACACGGAGCTTGTCAAGATTATAGAGTAAACCATTCTAGAAATGATAGTTGTCCTTTCCATCACCTTATACTATATGAATTTGGCCTTGTAGCTATTGAAACACCTCCTTGAAGTCCTCGTCTTCTATGTATGCCTCTTTGTATGCATCATGGGTAAAAGGCTCCATGTGCATCAGAGTTCCCAAGGTTTTAATCTTGGATGTGGGTGGCTGTGAAAGCATGTCTACCAACTTATTTGTGATACCCTTCTTATAATTTATGACCTAATGACATTGTTGTAAAAACCCATCCACTTATAATGCCTTGTTTGTTGTAGCTTACTATGGGCCTGCAAATACTGTAGTGGTTGGTGATTTGTGTGGATGATGGTCTCCTTTCCCATCAAATAGTTCTTCCACTTCTTGATAGCTTGAACCATGGCATAGAGTTCCTTGTCATAGGTAGGGTAGTTGAGAACTTCCCCATGTAATATTTTAGAATGATAGCATATCAGCTTTCCTCCTTGCATCAAAACAATTGCCATGGCATACCCACTTGCATATGTCTCCACTTTGAAGGGCTTCTGCAAGTTTGGTAGCGCGAGCACTGGTACTTGACTGATCTTTCTTTTCAACTCATCAAATACCTTTTGTTGATTCTTCCCCCAATGAAAACTCTTACCATTGGTTGTTATGACATGGAGTGGTGCAGCTACCACTAAAAATGAATTTATGAACTTTCGCAAGTTTTGTGTTGCACCGACAAAACTCTTAACTTTAGTGACATTTGTAGGACCTGGTTATTTCGCGATGGCCTTCATATTTTGGGGATATATCTTGAGCTCACCTCCACCAATCACATACCCAAAATACACCAAAGACTGCTAATAAAACTCGCATTTCTTTAGATTGGCCAGCAGCTAATGCTTTTTCAGAGTCTCTAACACTTGCATAATATGTGAGATGTTGATCCGAATTATTTTCGGCACGAAATGAGAGTGGAGATATAATAAATAAATGTCTAGAGATATCTCGGATATCCAATAATATAACATAAATGTATCAGAGATGAAACCATAAACACAGAGATACAGTAATACACAATTTTCTATTAATGAGTGAAAATGTACAAAGACTGTAAAAATACAGAGTGAAAGACTCGTTAGAATGGTGGCAACTTATCTCTGAGAAGAGATGTGTCCGCTACTCACATTCGCAAGAAGATGATTTTACAATGAGGCTCCAAAGGCATTTTTATCATAAAGAAAATCCAAAACCCTAACCCCGAAATATGAAAAGCCAATAGTTTTGTGGACCCCGTTTTGGGTAGTTTGGTGTATCAACTTCCCGGGGGCGTAACTTTGGCATACGATCTATGTTTGGGGCACACGATAGCTCGTTGGAAAGGTATCGTTGAGGAGAATAATTTTGGGGGCTCAATAAAAGCCTTTGTCTATCATTAAGAAGATTTATCCTGAAAAAAACCTTCATTTAGGCCCTCAAAATGGCCCTGGAAGTTAAAAACTGCTAAAAATAGTAAATTGCCAAAATTGTCAGAAAATTGTTTTGAGCCAGTTGGAAGAGGTGGGTGGCCACCAATATCAATCTGGATCAATCCTCCCTCATTAGGAAGCAATGGTATCCATTGTGTTGAGGTCCTGAGGGAGAGGGGAAAGCGATTGAATCTTGGTGCGTTACTTGCCTTGCTGGAGACGTTGCATTGTGGAATGTTGTCATGAACCTGTTGTTGGCGGGGTTGAGTCTATTCAACCAATCGGGCTACATGAGATGTTTGGGTGCAGAAGGAATCTTTGTGCTTTGCTGCATTCTTTTCAACCTGCTTCTGTTGGATAGAAGGTGCTTGGGTTGAGGCTATAGTGGTTGCAATATCCTTTTGTTCACCTTTTGAACAGATTGTGAAGAAGCTGAATTTTGTAGTATGAGATACTACCTTGCGGCATTGTTTAGGTGGGACAATAGTTGGAACTACCTCTGGTATTCTGTAGAGATGACCCCCCAAAGTAACAATGACACTATGGGGTCAAGACTCATAGATAGCATGGTGCTTCCACATATATGGTTGGCAACCAGACAACCAGTGGGGCAACATCACATAATACCTCATCCTTGAAGGGTTAGATGTCATATGACAATTGACACTGTTGGCTGACACGAAGAACTCATCCATGGAAAAGCCACCCGATCTTGTATGGTTGCAGGGCTGGTGTTGTCGACAATCCCAACTGTTTAATGACCTATGTTGAGATGAGGTTCTTCTGGCTTCTGCTATCAACAATAAAATGCAGTGGGGTCCCCTTCACCCACATATGTAAATGAAAAAGGTGCTCCCTCTCTTCAATATCTGTTTGTTCTTCTGGTTGAATTATTGTGGTCACGACAATAGCAGTGGGGTCAGCGTCGATGATTTGTCTTCTGTCAGTATTTTTCGAATCATATTTTGAATCAGGGTTCATCTCCTTTTCTTTGATCTCGACCACCAATGACTGTTTTGAGCAACATTCATCGGTGTTGTTCCATGGGATTTTGTGGAAATCGCACCATTTTTTTATGTCCTTCTTCGTCTTCCTGTGACCCTTCCTTTCATGTGGCTTGGATTGGTTTTTGGGAGGTTTTTTGTTAGGGCCATATTTATCATACTTTGGTTGTTGCATATTTGCAGACCCGAACTCTCGTTTGTTTTGGTGCTTAAACTTATGCTCGATTTTAACACCATATTGATAAGCAGAACCGAGTGATTAGATGTCTAGAAAATCCATTTCAGTTTGTATGTATCTGTGTAGAGCCCCGCGGTATTTTAGAACCAAATGTCATTCGGAGTCCTTGATACCCATCTTGGTGTGCAAGGTATGGAAGGTATTGGTGAAATCCGAAACTACTTGGCCCCTTTCTTAGCGCAGTGTGGTCCATCTCATATACTGGTCCTCATTGTTACCAACAGGGTAATATTGTTCCTTTACTGCTTCCACAAAAAAGCCCCAAGTAGGCTCGGCCCCATATATTCCAGACTCTTTTGTGGATCTTTTCTCCCAGTAAGTTTCCCACCAATGTTTGACATGGGGGAGACCCTTAAGGAGTGTGAAGGTGATCTTTTCCCTGTCAAAAAAATGGTGAACAGAGAAAAAACCTTCTAGCAGATTTAACCATTTCTCTAGGGCATCCGCATCTATCTGACCTTCAAATACATGAATATCAAAATTAACTTGTACCTTGAAAGGAGAGGTGCCTCCAAAGTGGTCGCTTGATGAAGATGTGCCTGTTGTTATCGGCAGGCATTGAAGGATGTGGGAAAAATTCTACATCATTCCGTCCCTCTGTAGCGTGAGAGCTTGCTCAAGCAACAGATTAATAAAATCTTTTGCTCCGTCGTTTTTGTTTTCTTCCGCCGTGGAGGGTTTCTTGGGAATGTGAGAGCGATTTTCCTCAAGAGAGACAAGCTCGAGATCCAACTTGCTATACTCGGACCTCGTTGGGGACATGCACTAAAAAATGATCAAGAGCAGCCTGCTCTGATACCACTGATCCGGATTATTTTTGGCACGAAATGAGAGTGGAGATATAATAAATAAATGTACATAGATATCTCGGATATCCAATAATATAACAGAAATGTATCATAGATGAAACCATAAACACAAAGATATAGTAATAAACAATTTTCTATTAGTGAACAAAAATGTACAAAGACTGTAAAAATACGGAGTGAAAGACTCGCTAGAATGGTGGCAGCTTATCTCTGCGAAGAGATGTGTCCACTACTCACATTTACAAGAAGAAAATTTTACAATGAGGCTCCAAAGGCATTTTTATCATAAAGAAAATCCATAACCCTAACCTCGGAAGATGAAAAGCCAACAGTTTTGTGGACCCCGTTTTGGGTAGTTTGTTGTATCAACTTCCCGGGGGCGTAACTTTGGCATACGATCTTCGTTTGGGGCGCACGATAGCTCATTGGAAAGGTATCATCGAGGAGATTAATTTTAGGGGATCATTTAGAGCCTTTGTCTATCATTGAGAAGATCGATCTGGAAAAACCTTCATTTAGGCCCTCAAAAATGGCCTCGGAAATTAAAAACTGCTAAAAATAGTAAATTGCCAAAATTGTCAGAAAATTGTTTTGAGCCTGTTGGAAGAGGTGGGTGGCCACTAATATCCACCTGGATCATATGTTCTCCTCCCAAGTAGCATTATATCATCCAAATAATCAATAACAAATGAATATAGATAAGGGCATAAAATACCATCCATTAGTCTTATAAATTTAGTTGGCGCATTGTATAAACTGAATGGCATAACCAACCACTCAATCAAACATTGCCTTGTATTGAAGGTAGTATTCCAGGTATCTTCTTCTTTGAATCATACCTAATGATATCCAGATTTAAAATCCAACTTAGTTACGTAATTGGCATGCTGCAGTTGGTTCAATAGATCATCGATCCTTGGCAGAGGGTATCGATTCTTCAGTGTGATCTTGTTCAATGCCCTATAATCGATACACATTCTCCAAGTCCCATCCTTCTTGGCTACAATTATTATGGGTGACCCACAATGTGAGGTACTTGGTCAAATGACACCCTACTCCAAGAATTGTTGCAATTGCTTCTTCACTTCATTCACTTCTAGAATAGACCGTCTATACAGCCCAATATTCGGCAATGGGAAGTTTGGAAATAAATGTATTATGTGCTCCACATCCCTCTTGGGTGGTATCCCTTTAGTCTCCTTGAGAACTCCTATGTATTCCTGTAGCAACTCCTCCAATTGATGTTTATGTTCTTCAGTACACCCCTCCATGGATGCCTTCACTCTCATTGACTCATAATTAGACTTATTTTCTCTTAAGAAAATAAAAACATATTTCTTAGCAGAACTAATCAACTTCTTGGCTTGGTTGGCACTTACCAATGAGATATTTGACTTTCCTTTATGTGCATTGATGATTTAGGACTTCCCATCCTTGATCAGACGGTATTGGTTGGCTCTTTGCATTAATATTGCATCTGTCATATACATGTAAGGGATTCCAAACACTACTCCACATACGTCAAGGGGTACTTCTAATTCCACTTCATCAATATAATCAACACTTATAGAAAATTGAATCTTACATTGTTTCATTACCTTTATCTTTGCATCCTTGTTTACCCAACCCAATGGATAGGGGATAGAATGATTGTGAAGCTCCAATCCAAGCTTGATGACCAGATCCATTGCTATGAGATTATCTTGTGAACCAGAGTCAAACAGAGCATCTATCTTGATATTCTTGACCTGAACCTTGATGTGGAAGATCTTGGTCATCTCCTTCTCTTGCTAGTGATGAAGAATACTAGGGTTCACCTCCTTCTGCACAGATGTGTAGACAATATTTTCATCCACATCTGAGCTACTTTCAACCTGATTGCTTGAATTTGTGGCTAAAATATTATTTTTCTTTTTGTCCTTCTTGTGATTCTTCAGGTTCAGCTTTGGATGCAGTTTCTAACATTTTTCTTCAGTGTGGCCATCAATGTTGCAACGATTGTTGGGATATTTACACTGATGTGCAGTGGCTCATGTATTCTTATCTTTCCCCCCTTTACACTTCTTTTTTCCCTCCTTGGAAGCTTCTTGGTGCTCTTTCTACTTCGAACCACTTGGTTGCCCCTTCTTTTAGACTATTTGTTCCAGGTATTGTGCCTAGACACACGCCTCATCCACTGTCCTTGGATTGAAGAGCATGACTTGATTTCATACATGAATGTGTAAACCCCCCAAATACTTGAGGAGTACATCTGGGTTCTTGGGAGAGATACCCAGCATGATGGCCATTTTTATGAACTTAGTGGTGTACTCTTGTACACTATACTCATGCCTCTGCTTGAAGTAGTGCCACCAAATCCATTGGTCCTCTACATAAACAATAGGGTAGAATTAGGACTTGACGAGGTTTTGAAGTCCTCCCACCTAGTTATTAGTGGATCACCCTCTAGCCTAATTGTTTCCATATGGCTTTCCCACCAGGTTAAAGCATGGCTCTCTCACTTCAATCTAGCAAATGAAATCTTCTTCCCCTCATATATATGGTGAATGCTAAAATAAAATTATAGTTGTTGCAACCAATGATTTGGTTTTAATGCATCGATCCCACATTGGTATGGCTTTATTTCCACTTTTTCTTCCATCTTGAATAGGGGTTGTGAAGGGTTCACGACACTCAAACTTGACTGCTCTTTCTCATATTCTTTCTGCGACTCCTTTCCAGAGTCTTCCTAATATTTTGATTTCCCCTCCGATCTATTCTCTGAGTTAGAGCCTCCATCATCTCTGAACGATTATTTCTTGCTAGAGCCTCCATGAGGAGGTTCATATTGCGATTGATGTCGGAAACTTGCACTTCCAACAACTCAAATCTCTCTTCTGTTGGATCTCGAGTGTTATTATGAACAAACTCGTCCACCATGGCTAGGGTTTCTATGACTTCTCTTTAATCCTATTCTTGAATCCTGCAAATTCCCACAAATATCCAAAAGAAAAACCTAGCTCTAATACCAATATGATCTATAAATTGTCGTGGATATTCGACTGGAATAGTTCGTCACAAGAGATCTAATAAAATACTGAAATCTTTATTGTTAAGGTTATTTTTTCTTTAGATCTCTGGAATTTTTAGTTACTAGTTTTTTTCTTATGTATGAAATAGATAAATGCGGAAAATAGAGAATAGTAAAATACAATCACACCATCCAGAAATAAACACAAGATATGTCCTAGGAAACCCAATACGAGATAAAACATATCTAGAAGGTGAGGTTGCTTTACTCTCTTTTCTCTGGTATATAAATGATGCAAGTACAAAGAAAGAAGCACTCTTTATGAAGTTGTCTTTGAACTGTGGCATGTATGGCTGCTAAAAAATCTATCCTCCTATGTTATGATAACAAAATACCACTCTCAGATATTTTTCTCAGCTATGGAACAAGATACAATGCAAAATAATGGAACCCCTTCTTCTCCTAGTGTCCTGGTATTTAACATAGCCTGATAGCCATCTAGGGGTAGGGTTTTGACTTCCTCAACATTCAATTGTGATAAGGTTTTGGACCTTCTATAATTTTCTTAGAAAATCCACTACGTGGCTAAGCCCACATGTCTAAGTAATGGAGGCTAACATGCATCCACTCACACCATGGTGATCAATACAGTAGGTCAACTTCCTATAGGCATAAATTTCTCCTAAGAAGTCGGGTTGACGAACTGTCTGTACCGTTGGAAAAGTATTGGTATGTAGAATATAGATTCATGTTTGGACCAAAACAAAATTCCATTTGATGCCTCAAAATGGCTCTAGAATATTCCAGATGGTTTTTTGGACGCAAACTTCCAAATTTGGACCAGCAACTGAAATGGTCCTGCAAGTTGATTCCTCCAATTTTTCCATGCAAAAAGTACTGAGATAGATGAAAAATATTATAATGATCCAATCCAAATCAATAAGTATGCAATATTAATTAAATATGTATTGGCATGGGTATTTCTATACTTCAAAAGGATACCATGAGCAAGAATTCATCTCACTTCCCTTTCTGACACATCCTCTTGATTCCAACCACAATGCCACATGCATTTTTAAATTGCCTCTTCCTTGTCATGCTCACCATATAGGCTCAAGAATCCCCTTCACTACCAAACAGTCTCTCAGGCCATCCATTTTTCCAAGGTTTTCACGTGTAAGGAGAGCACCAACTTACTACTAGGCATCCACTAGTAGTATTTAACCAATGGCTTGTGGAAATCACAGGGTCACAATGTTGTTAGAGTGGCCTTCTTACCTAGCATTCCTTCTTTCAACCATCATCATTTTCCATAACTATGTTCGCCCAATAGATATTTCATGTAATCCATCCACATGTGACTACTCTAGCATGCAACCCTTTCATTACAACATCCACAAAAAATATTGAAATGATCTCAAATTCATGAGTCAGTAGAAACTACATTATTTCAGTTGCTTACATATTAATTTCAAATAAATATAACACAAGCATGCATTCACACAATGCATTCAATCACATATGCCAACATGTATGTGTGCATATCCACAACTTGCACACTTTCACTATTTGCTCATGCACATCTACTCAATGCATCCCTACATTGATTCAAGAATACCATATTTCCATACCACTTATTCCACCACTTGTAAGTAAGAGGTGAGGGAGGGTAATGTCTACAATGGTAAATTCCATGTCTTTGCTTTATCTATTTTTTGTTAACCCTAGGTTCTTGGCCAGTAATCACAATCTTTCTTTCCTTGATCATCCTTGGAAGGTGTTCGTGCTCTTTTCGTCAATGGGTGAGCAAAAAAGGAGCACTTACATGCCTAGTTGGGCTCTTCTAGTCATGACAGCTGTAATGCAAAAGGTTAGAAA
>JASDQU010371525.1:7425-26052 GCA_032191745.1 Picea mariana
CAGAGTTGTGGTGCATGGTTGATGCACAATTTGATACAGGTGTTGGTGCATGGTTGATGCACATCATGTGATGGTATGTTGGTGATATTGATACATTCTTGGTAAAGGAATGTGTTGGTGATGTTGGACATCTATTTGAGAGGTGTCCTTGGTGTATGATCCATGTGAGAGGATCTGGTTGAGTATCATTGACAATGACAAGTTGGACATGTTGATGTGATAGGTTGGATACAATGAAATTTTGATTACAGGTTGATTGATATATCAGTGGAAATGACTGTGGTAGTGATAGTTTTTTCTACACTTATACTTCAGGGTGGTTGGATGGGGCAAGGAAAGGGGTTTGTATCCTTCTTTCGGTTGGTTTTGGAGAATCAGGGAGTTGGAGCTTCCTTCAGGTTGGATCCCGAGAATCAAGGGGTTGTAGCCTCTTTCTGGTTGGAGCCAAAGAATTCAAGGAGTTGTAGCTTCCTTTAGGTTGGATCCTATAAATAGGAGGTTGTATCCTCCTTTGAGTTTCATCTGGAGAATTTGGAAGTTGGTACTTCCCATGAATGAATTCTTGATATATATAAGAAAGCATTCCATGGTTTTTTCCCATTTGGGTTTCCACATAAATACTGATGTACTGTGTGTTTGATGTGATGATGTTTATGATTATATTCTCATGATATATTGAATGCAAACATAGATAATACATTGATGATAAACTGTTGAACATTGTTGTTAAAGTGAAATAATATATCTTGTGGTTAAAAGTGGTATAAAGTGCTCATACTGATTCACCCCCCCTCTCAGTATTCCAACAATTGGAATCGGAGCAAAGTTCCTTCATAAGACAGTTTAAACAATGGAAGGAGATCATGGAATAGTCAAAATGGAGTACCAACGTTTGATGGTCAGAGTGGTCTAGAGTATGAGATATGGAGTAGAAGGACAAGAGCATTTTTAAAGGCACAAGGATATGATATTTGGAAACCGGTTGTGACATGATAGAATGCTACAAAGAAACCTAAGACCGTAGCCAAGAAGGAATTAAAAAAGAACAACAAAATAACAATGGATTTCATCATGGAAGGACTATGCGATTCAACAAAGGACATAGTGGGTAAATGCTAATCAACTAAAGAACTTTGGGACAAAATACATGATATCTATTTTTCTTTTCCCATCACATAGTCATAGATTTCTAAAGAATATACAGGTACATAACTAAAGAAAGATGCACATCATGTCAGATATATTCAGAAGAGGAAGAGTGTGAAGAGGCATAAGTCGATTACATAGAAGAATTGATGAGTTCCATAGAAGTTATAAAGAGGGAAAATGAGAAAAAAAAGTCACTCCGGGTAGAACTAAAGGAGAAAAAAGAATCTCAGAACTTCAACTCCAAAGAACTTGAGTAGACGATCATGATGCTAAAAATTCATCTAGAAGAAGCCAAAAGAATTGAAGAAATTCTCATGGATCAGAAGCAATGTTTGAAAGTCAAAATAACAACATAGAAGGAAGAAGCAGAAAATAGAGAAAATATATTGACAATAACAAGTTGATTACAGGTTGATTGATCATAAGTGGCAATGATTGTGGTAGTGACAGTTTAGTCTACACTTATACTTCAGGGCAGTTGAACGAGGAAAGGAAAAGGGGTTGTAGCCTCCTTCCGGTTGGTGCTAGAGAATCAAGGAGTTGGAGCTTCCTTCATGTTGGAGCCTAATAATCAAGGGGTTGTAGCCTCCTTTTGGTTGGAGCCAGAGAATTCAAGGAGTTGTAGCTTCCTTCAGGTTGGAGCCTGTATATAGGGGGTTGTAGCCTTATTCAAGTTGCAGCTGGAGAATTTGGAAGTAGGTTCTTCCCATGAATGAATTCTTGATATATATAAGAAATCATTAAGTGGTTTTCTTCCATTTGGGTTTCCACGTAAATACTGGTGTACTGTGTATTTGATGTGATGTTGTTTATGATTATATCCTCATGATATATTGAATGCAAACATAGATGATACATTGATGATAAACTACCGAACATTGTTGTTAACATGAAATAATATATATTGTGGTTTAAAGTGGTATAAATTGCTCATATTGATTCACCCCCCCTCTCAATATTCCAGCATTATTCAAATTGCACTTTCTCCTTTTGTCATCCCTTCTACCTCCATTTCCCTCGCTACCTTCTTCCTAGATCCTCTCAAGTAAACTTCAACATCGTTTCTTTCTCTCAATCTCCTAGATTATTTCTCATTGTGACCCAACACCATGAAAACCATAAACACTACATAATCCCCAACTTAAGAAGGATCCTATGTAACATACCCATTGGTAAAATCATGAAAAGTTTCAAAAAAATCAATGTATGTTGTTTTCTTGGGTCAAGCCTACACTTTGATTCAATATTCCTTTTTTTTAATTACCATCTAACAAAAAAAATTGTATGGGAACCGAAGTCTCAAAAGACAACTTAACTGTTCCTGCAACTTCTTGCTTCCACAATGAATCATTTTGGCAACTTTGATCATCTGTTCAAGATAGTTTAGTAGACCTAATTTCATAAAAATGTTTAGTTTGTGCCTTAGAATAGACTAACGCATTTATTTGATGTGGAAAATGCTACATGTGTGGTAGTCTAGTTGAAAACATCACATTTGATGCATAAAATACGACATTTAGAGGGTAATGGATATTATGTATATAAGAATAAAAGGCTTATAGATGGATCATCCAATGAAGCAACATAGGATATGGGTTCTATTCTTGTTATATGCATGAGATTGAAACCCAATCGACCCTAATATGCCCTATTTGTTTCATACCCTTAATCTAACATGATATTCTCACAATTACATCAATTTACAAGCCATACATAGGTCGTCCCTTTCTCATGGAAATTTACCCATCACAGAGATGCATAGAGGGATAAAACGAGCTTCATATATACCTTTTCTGCACAAGGGAAATTTAGATCATCTCTTTTATGGATGAATTTTGATCCTCCAGAAAGGATATTTTAAATTTTTCCTTGAGAAAATTTCGACAATTGAGTCTTGGGTGTTGCACTTTTAAGAGGTTTACTGATAAAGACAATTACTCCCTGCCTCTCAAGCCCAATGCAATTTAAATTTTAATGAACTTGATCGAGTTGTCAACGTGCAAATTGTTTGGATGGAATAAATGTATATTGATCATCTTCTTTTGGTCCAACCCAACACTTGCAAGATTTAGATTAACTACCAAGGATTTTCTTGTATCCCATTTAAAAATCTCAGGATAATGTAAACTAATGTTGCCTCCAATGCCTCGTGGAGATACTAACACGTCCAGAGAATTCAATCCATCATTGGAAATATGCCAATCACTACTGTCAAAAGAGAAAATCGATTTTCTTTTGTGCATCAAGTTTTGCATTAATAAAAAAAAACATTTTAGCATCTCCATTGTTGCCCAAACAATGCTTTGCATACGACTTTAGAGTTTATGTTAAAGAAAACGTTTTTGAATCTCATGTGGCTGCCAAATGTTGCCACACCAATAAGAATATGAATTTTTTCCCCATAAAACGTTTTGACTCTTCTTTATTGACCAAATCTTGCCACACCACCTATAAATCTACTCATTAGAAAAAAACAATGCTTTCTTCGATATATTGATAAAAACATGAGGCTTTGTACGGTACCATGTTGAATAAAGAGTGACATAAAGGAATATCTATGCCATATTGTAATACTACAAAGAAATGGGACTGATGCTTATTCTTTCTTGATTCCCACATTTCACAACTTTGAAAGGAATCATAACAACTAGGAAAAAGAACTATCAATAGATGCAGATACATGTGAATGGTAATGCAAACTTCATGGCACAACAAGGCAATCGGCCCATTCCCAACTAGGATGCAAGCTCTTCCAATTCAAAGAAGAAAAAATGAAATAGCGTTACAAATTAATTGCTCTACACCAAAATATAGTTTCAAAGACTTCCCCACAAACGTCTTGAGATATATGTACACATGTCTATTTGTGTATTTAACATTTGAGTCGATGTGTCTATAGGGTGTGTACTTTAAAGGCTATGTACCTAGTGGGCATTTATGATAACTCAACGTGACAAGTTTGAGTTAGTTTGTTTACATGGACATGGATTTAATGACCATGAACGTATTGGACATTTATAGAAGTCAATGTTGTAAAAGGTTATGGACATAATGGTCATTGAATGTAAAGGAAAAGATTCTGTCTTATTGTGAATTAATGAGAGGACCTAAGGTTGTGCAAGAGATTTTCCTATTTATAGGCATACACTTGATTGAGGAAAGGTTGGCCATTTATTAGTTGGTGATTGAGTTGAGACARAGTTGGCTAGTAGTGAGAGAAGCTATTCTTTATCTGAATTTGTGRGTTATAAACCTCTAYGGAAGATAGAGAAACATGGATTGAAGTTTTCCTTGCAAATAAAGATCAACTTCYTCKCATATCAATGATCATCAAATTTTTTATTACCCATTCGAGAGATATTTATTTCAGTTGAGAAACTTAAATGTTGCTTCCAGGAAGAGGGCTTGAATGAGGAAGTCAAAATTGTACCCAATTGTTGTGTTAGAATAGACTCAAGAAAGGTCTAGAAAATCCATGATGGATTTCACCATGGGAAACAAATATCCATAGAGTACATAATAGATTAAACTATATGTAAGAGATATTATGAAAAACTAGTTTCATGTAAATCCTCCCTTGTGTCTCTTCTCCTTCTCACAAAGAGATCTGCAATTAGAAAAATTGAAACAAAGTAAAACTATTCTACACCTACTTAAACCAATTTGGTTTATGAGTTTTAATATCCAAGAATTTACACAAATTTATCAAAAAACCCACATGAACACAAATATTTATCTAATAATGAAACAAGAATTTGTGCTTGAACAAAATTGAACAAGATTTACATCCACCACCACAGAACAACCGACTCCACAAGATATTTTCTAAAGATCCTTGCCCATCCACACCCCAATATCTGCATATCCAAAACAATACAAAATGTTGCTGACAATCAAGCATGGAATTTAATTGAGCTCCAAAGAAAATTTGAGCAGAAATGGTCAAACCTGACCTAGGTTCTCATGAAAACAAAGAACAAAAAAGTCTAGCTTCTTCTTGTAGAAAATATTGACAACATCGACATTGTGAATGACACACACACTTTCAACACTCACATTAGAAAATATTGTGATGAGAACATGCTCTTTCATATTAAAGGGTCCCAGATTCAACGAGAAATCCCATCTTCTCCCATCAAATATTTTTTTCTTGGTTATTGTTGCTACCATTAGCTGGCTGAGAGGAAGGATTGCAATATAAGTAGATATTGTAGTAATTGTGAGGGGCTCTGTCATATACCTAAAGAACTAATTTGAAAATGATATTATAATACATGAAAATATTTCAAGAACCAAGACCTTGAAGGTCATGCCGAGAATGCTTTCCCTTGTAGGAAAGGTGACAACCACTTCCTCGATTATAAATTGGTCATCCTCATTCTCTATTGAATATTGTTTTATGAGAACAAGCCTTTTGTTTTCTTCATTCTCAATGATTTTTAGTTGATCCTCCTCTATATTCTAGGAAAGTATATGTTCCTCCTCTTCATCATTTTTGCTGCTCATGGATGTCTATACAAGAACTACCATTACAAGGCCCAAATTAGTGTTCAATCGGTCAAATATAGAAAACATTAATCACACATTGGGTAATTATACCAAATATCCAACATTTATCTAAGATATTAGTGGTAAACAAAATAATACAATGTAATGAACCCTTCAAGAAAATAATACTATATAAGGAAAAAATGGAATTTTCCTCTCTTCTTTCTACCAAGACCATGATGCTCACATACATGTTTATTTATGGCCTATAGTGATATGTGAATGAGGGACTTATATCCCACTCACTTCACCAACATGGATCCTTTGCGGAATTGAAGTTCTTGTATTTATCTCATCTCTGTCTTGGGCTTGTATAGAGTGCTCTGTCTTCTAGAGGATACCAAGCCTTAGTCCTATGCTTTATACAAGGATCTCTGTACTTTTGAAGGTTGCATGGATTATGTTCTTGGGTGCAACTTTCACACATTAAAAAACTAGCAATGGCAATGATAACTAGGCTAGTCAAGAATCAAAGCTCTGCAAGAACTCTATCCCCAAGAACTCTATATAGTCTACTACCCAATATGGAAATCATGTATATGTGTTTTAGCTTCTACACCTAGTGCAATTCAGAGTACCAACTTCTCCTTCTAAGGTCATCCTTCTCATAAGAAATTGGTAACACTAAAAGGAGAACACCTTCTTCATAGGTTTTTACAGAACCTCCCTAAAACAATTATCCCTTAGATGTTTATAGCATAGGTTTCTAGCGAAGGTAGGTGGCCAGAGGTTTTTTCTTTAGTGTGCCGTTAAGGTATATACGTATCGGTGCACACATAAAACATACCACACCAATGCTTAAATGTACAAATGCACCATCACTCTTCATAATAGAGGTTGTTAATAGAGGTGGGTGGCCGAAGGTTTTTGTGGAGGTTTTTCTTCGATGCACCTTTCAGGTATATACACACCTATGTGAACATGAAAAATAAAGCATTGATGTGTCATGTTCAAAAACACCACCATACTTTATAATAAAAAATACATGCACCAAATAAATCACACCGATGTTGTTGAACATTACGCATCGGTGTGCCTCATTGTTGTCAGGCACACCGTCGTAGGGTAAATAAAGAAAAATTACCAAACCAATTTTCATTGTTACAGTGCATCCCATGCTTCCAAACTCTTAAGGAAGCACCGATGCTCACCTTCCTTACTATGACACCCTATTTCCAGTGCTCTACACCGACTTGGATAACTCCATTGGTAGATTCCACACATTTCCAAATTTTGGAAATTACCACGAATTTTCATTTCATCTCAACAGTGCAACCATGCCTTCTTGGGACATTAGAGGCTAGGTAAATTATTTATTACCTTCATATTTTCATTTTCATCCAATCAAAATTTGAATTTAGCTTGAAATTTGCCATTTTTTTCCATTTTTTCCAGCTAGAAATCTACTCGTTAGAAAAAAAATGATTTCTTTGATCTATTGATAAAAACATGAGGCTTCGTACAGTACCGTGTTGACTAAAGAGTGACATAAAGGAATATCTATGCCATATTGTAATACTGCAAAGAAATGGGACTGCTGCTTATTCTTTCTTGATTCCCACATTTCACAACTTTGAAAGGAATCGAAACAACTAGGAAAAATAACTATCAGTAGATGCAGATACATGTGAATGGTAATGCAAACTTCATGGCACAACAGGGCAATCGGCCCATTCCCAACTAGGATGCAAGCTCTTCCAATTCAAAGAAGTAAAAATGAAATAGTGTTACAAATTAGTTGCTCTACACCAAAATATAGTTTCAAAGACTTCCCCACAAATGTCTTGAGGTATATGTACACATGTCTATTTGTGTATTTAACATTTGAGTCGATGTGTCTACGAGGGTGTGTACTTTAAAGGCTATGTACCTAGTGGGCATTTATGATAAATCAACGTGACAAGTTTGAGTTAGTTTGTTTACATGGACATGGATTTAATGACCATGAATGCATTGGACATTTATGGAAGTCAATGTTGTAAAAGGTTATGGAAATAATGGTCATTGAATGTAAAGGACAAGATTCTATCTTATTGTGAATTAATGAGAGGACCTAAGTTTGTGCATGAGATTTTCCTAGTTATAGGCAGACACTTGATTGAGGAAATGTTGGCCATTTATTAGTTGGTGATTGAGTTGAGGCATAGTTGGATAGTAGTGAGAGAAGTGATTCTCTATCTAAATTTGTCAGTTATAAAGCTCTATGGAATATAGAGCAACATGAATTGAAGTTTTCCTTGCAACTAAATATTAACTTCCTTGCATATCAATGAGCATAAATTTTTTTATTACCCATTCGAGAGATATTTATTTCAATTGAGAAACTCAAATGTTGCTTACATGAAGAGGGCTTGAATAAGGAAGTCAGAATTTTACCCAATTGTTGTGTTAGAATAGACTCGAGAAAGGTCTAGCAGATCCATGATGGATTTCACCATGGGAAACAAATATCCATAGAGTACATAATATATGAAATTATATGTAAGAGATATTATGAAAAACCGGTTTCATGTAAAGTCTCCCTTGTGTCTCTTCTCCTTCTCACAAAGAGCTTTGCAATTAGAAAAATTGAAACAAAGTAAAACTATTCTACACCTACTTACACCAATTTGGTTTATGAATTTTTATATCCAAGAATTTAAACAAATTTATCAAAAAACCCACATGAACACAAATATTTATCTAATAATGAAATGAGAATTTGTGCTTGAAAAAACTTGAACAAGATTTACAACCACCACCACATAGCAACTGACTCCACTAGATATTTTCTAAAGATCCTTTCCATCCAAACCCTAATATCTGGATATCCAAAATAGTACAAAATATTGTTGACAATCAAGCATGGAATTTAATTGAGCTCCAAAGAAAATTTGAGCAAAAATGGTCAAACCTGACCTAGGTTCTCATGAAAACAAAGAACATAAAATTCTAGCTTCTTCTTGTAGAAAATCTTGACAACACTGACATTGCGAATGAAATACACACTTTTAGCACTCACATTAGCAAATATTGTGATGAGAACATGCTCTTTCATATCAAAGGGTTCCAGATTCAACGAGAAATCCCATCTTCTCCCTCCAAATAATTTTTTCTTGGTTATTGTTGCTACCAATAGCTCGCTAAGAGGAAGGATTGCAGTATAAGTAGATATTGTAGTAATTGTGAGGGGATATGTCATATACCAAAAGAAATAATTTATAAATGATAGTATAATACATGAAAATATTTCAAGAACCAAGGCATTGAAGGTCATGCCAAGAATGCTTGGATCATCCCTTGTAGGAAAGGTGACAACCACTTCCTCGATCACAAATTGGTCATCCTCATTCTCTATTGAATATTGTTTTATGAGAATGAGCCTTTTCTTTTCTTCATTCTCAATGGTTTTCAGTTGATCCTCCTCTACATTCCAGAAAAATATATGTCCCTTCTCTTCATCATTTTTGCTGCTCATGGATGTCTATACAAGAACTACCATTACAAATCCCAAATTAGTGTTCAATCGATCAAATATAGAAAACATTAATCACACATTGGGAAATTATACCAAATATCCAACATTTATATAAGATATTAGTGGTAAAAAAAATAATACAATGTAACGAACCCTTCAAGAAAAGAATACTATATAAGGAAAAAAATGGAATTTTCCTCTCTTCTTTCTTCCAAGACCATGATGCTCACATACATGTTTATTTATGGCCTATAGTGATCCGTAAATGAGGGACTTATATCCCACTTGCTTCATCAACATGGATCCTTTGTGGAATTAAAGTTCTTGTCTCTATCTTAGCTATGTCTCATGATTTTATAGAGTGCTCTGTCTTCTAGAGGCTACCATGCCTTAGTCCTATACTTTATACAAGGATATCTGTACTTCTGAAGGTTGCAAGGATTATGTTCTTGGGTGCAACTTGCACACATAAAAAAACTAGCAATGACAATGATAACTAGGCTAGTCAAGAATCAAATCTCTGTAAGAACTCTATCTCCAAGAACTCTATATAGTCTACTACCCAATATGCCAATCATGTATCTGTGTTTTAGCTTCTGCACCTGGTGAAATTCAGAGTACCGAATTCTCCTTCCAAGTTCATCCTTCTCATAAGCAATTGATAACACTAAAAGGAGAACACCTTCTTGTGGAGGTTTTTATAGAACCTCCCCAAAAAAGTTATCCCTTAGTTGTTTATAGTAGAGGTTGTTAGTGGAGGCAGGAGGTTTTTTCAAAGGTTTTTTCCTTAGTGCACATTTAAGGTATATACACATCGATGAAAACATAAAACATACCACACATGTGATTAAATGTACAAATGCACCATCACTGTTCATAACAGAGGTTGTTAGCAAAGGCGTGTGGCCAGAGGTTTTTGTTCGATGCACCTTTCAGGTATATACGCACCTGTGCGTACATGAACAATAAAGCATTGGAATTTCAATGGTCAAAAGCACCACCATACTTTATAATAAAAAATACATGCACCAAATAAATCACACCGATGTTGTTGAACATTACGCACTAGTGCGCCTCACTGTTGTGAGGCGCACTGCCATAGGGTAAATAAAAAAAAATTACCAAACCGATTTTCATTGTTACAGTGCATCCCATGCTTCCAAACTCTCAAGAAAACACCAATTCTCACCTTCCTTACTATGAAACCCTATTTCCAGTGCTCTACACCAACTTGGATAGCTCCATTTGTAGATTCCACACATTTCCACATTTTGGAAATTACCACGAATTTTCATTTCATATCAACGGTGCAACCATGACTCCTTGGGACATTAGAGGCCAGGTAAATTATTTATTACCGTCATATTTTCATTTTCATCCAATCAAAATTTGAATTTAGCTTGAAATTTTCCATTTTCCAATTTTTTTTCCAATTTCGCGCAGTGCGTCTGAATGCTTTGGCTCGCCCCAAAGTGATGCGTAATGTGTTAAATTGATAGTGAGCACTGCCACTGGTGCATATCATATATGTACGCATCGATACCATTCAAGCAAGAGCATCACGATAAATTATAAAAATAAAGTGGCGTGTCCTTTGGAATGCCCCGCAATTGGAGCATAATTGGATTTGACCCGCACTAGTACATTTCATTTAATAAACTGCACCACTAGCTTAACGATTTATAAAATTTAACATAGTGGTGCACCTAGTTTAACCAACTGCACCGGTGCCTACATGAAACATAAAGAAATGGTTTGTCCATGTTAAAAAACACCGCCATACTTTATAATAAAAAATACACGCATCGGTGTCGTTGAACATTATGCATTGGTGTGCCTAACTATCATCAGGCGCATCATTGTAGGGTAAATAAAAAAATAATTACCAAACTGATTTTCATTGTTACAATGCATCTCGTGCTTCCAAACTCTCAAGTAAGCACTAGTGCTCACCATCCTTCCTAAGACACCCTATTTTCGATGCTCTACACTGACTTGGATAACTCCATTGGGAGATTCCACACATTTCCAAATTTTGGAAATTACCACAAATTTTAATTTCTTCTCAACGATGAAACCATACCTCCTCGGGACATAAGAGGCTAGGTAAATTTATTATTACCTTATGTAGATTCTAATGTTGTACAATTATTTACTACAAATAGATTCTTAATAAAAACATAAAATCTACAATGGCACACACACATTACACAGAGATTTCACCTTGGAAACCCAAACCGGGAAAACTAGCAACCTGTTTAGAGCTGCACCTTTAATATTCTATACATAATTTTATTCATTGTTTACAATACAAAATACATATAGGATCCCACAACATCCAAAAACCTAATCCATTTACATGTATTAGTAAAAAAATCTAATCCATTAACTGGAATTAGAAAACCATCGACAAAAACCATGTACTGAAACAATACCGCAAAAAAAAAAATGTGAAAATTCAACCTTTTTTATTTTATTTTATTTTATTCTGGGGCAGTATATAGGAGGGTGCCCCACATGCTCCCCCTACCCCTCAAGGCTCCCATATTATGTACAGTACATGGGACCAATATTTCAAAGAATATAACACATACCCAACATTCTCTCACTTGTTGTTTTCTTTGCATACAAGGGGTTACATGATTACATAGTCAACAATCTAGGGCAACAATGCCCATAGATCCTCTACACCAATAGAAATTCATAGTGATCATATATTTTGTTAATGATTCTACAAAATTATTCAAATTGTCCACCTTCATCTGTAACACCTTCTTTTATTCAACCATGTCACTCACAAAGTGATATTGAACATCAATATTCTTTGTCTTTGAATGATAAGCCAAGTTATTCGCCATGAATATTGCACTCTGACTATCACAATATATCCTTACAATTTGTTGTACCAAACCAATACCTAAACACAATATTTGTAACCATACTTCTTTCTTTCTTGCATGAGTGGCTACCATGTATTCAACTTCTATAGTTGACAGTTCCACTACAGACTATCTTTTTCTCATCCAACTGATTTCTCCTCCAAACAGGTTAAGCACATACCCGCTTGTAGATATTTTGTGATCCAGATTTCCAACCCAATATGCATTAACAAATCCATGTTTATCCAAAATTCTATCAAATCTTTGTCTTCCTTGGTAGCACAATCCATAACTAGTAGTGCCATGAAAATACCTGAAAACCATGTTTATTGTTGTCCAATGATCCTTCCATGGTCTTGACATATACCTGCTCAAAACTCCCATTGCATGTGCAATATATGGTCTAGTACAAACCATTGTATACATCAAACTACCAACCACACTAGAATATGGAACACATGAGAAAAATATGTTCTACTTCAAAATAAAAAGCAACAACAACAAATAAAAGAAATCTAATATAATTTAACTTGGCAAAAGGATACATTTTTTCACAAAAGTCAATTCCTTGTACCTAGGAATAACCTTTTGCTAGTAGTCGAGATTTGTATTTCTCCACTTTTCCTTTTGCATTCAATTTCTTATTAAACACCCATTTGTTTCCAATGGGCTTTCTTCCAGTAGGAAACTCCACTAGATCCCAAGCCTCAATCTTATCTAAGGCTACCATTTCATCAACCATGGCCTTTTCCCATAGTTTTCCATCCTATGAATCCATTGCCTCCCTAATAGTTCTAGGGTCATTATCAATAATATACAAAACAAAATTTGAACGGAAATCAAGTGGAGTATGCCTTTCTAGTTTCCTTCTTTTCTGAACCGATCTCCTCAATACTAGAGTATGAGGATCTTCTTCTTCTGAGTCATGTTCTTCTGTAGATTCTGATTCATCATCCTTCAACTCAAACTCTATTTTCTTTGGTTCTTCCTTCCTAGGTAGGAATTCCTATTTGAAAACATCTTTGATTTCTCTAAATACCACATCTCAACTATAAACTACCTTCTTAGTTTCATGGTTCCAAAGATTATAACCTTTCAAACCATATTTATACCCAATAAATATACAATTTTCAATCTTTTTATCCAGCTTACTCCTATTATCCTTTGGAACATGAACATATGAATCATAGCCAAATAACCAGAGATGTGTCAAAAATGGTTTCTTACTAGTCCATACATTGTGTGGAGTCTTGTCATCCAACACTAATGAGGGTGATCGATTGACCAGGTCACATGCAATATCCATTGCCTCTGCCTAGAATTCCTATCTTAACCCGACACCACTAAGCATGCATCTTTATTTTTCCATTAGCGTGCTATTCATCCTTTATGCAAATCCATTATGTTGAGTTGTATATGGAGTAGTCTCCTGCCTTGCTATACCATAATTCTTACATAATTCTTTGAATTCATTTCCACAGAACTCTCCACTATTATTCATCCTCAACACCTTAATTATTTTCTATGTTTGATTCTCCATAAGAGCCTTAAAACTCTTTGAATTTATCAAAGACTTCAGATTTATTCCTGAGGAAGTAAATCCATGTATTCCTGAAGAATTCATCTATAAATAAGAAATAATACACATATTTTCCTAGTGATAGAATCGACACAGGTCCAAATCCATCACTATGCACCAACTGTAAAATTCCCTCTGCCCTCATTGTACCAGAGGGGAATCTTAACCGATTCGGCTTCGCATATACACAATGTTCACAAAAATCGAAATCCATAGAGTAGTTAGACATACCTTCAACCATACCTTTACCATGTAGCACTCGAAGGCCATTCTCTCCGATATGTCCTAGTATTTGATGCCACAACATAATCTTTTCTCCAGATATTATATGAGTTTTTTATTCTTCAGATCCAATCTCAAGAACAATGGAACTATTGCACCCATCACTAATAGTGTTTCATTGTATCTTATACAAAGTTCCAATTCGAACTCCCTTCAACAACACCATTTCTCCTTGAACCATCCTGCAAGTTTGTTTCTCAAACACTATTTTCATCCCTACATTGTCCATTTTGCTTATAGAAATCACATTTCTGGCCAATATCAGGATGTGCAAAACACCAGGGAGTGTTCTAATTCTTCCATCAGTGAGCTTCAACTTGAATTTTCCTCGTCCTATGATTTTGGCTGCCGATTCACCTAGGAAAACATCACATACATTATACCTATCATATTTACATAACCACTCCCTGTGGGGAGTGATATGAAAGGATGCGCCAAAGTCAACTAGCCATTCCTCATGATCTGCATGTGTTATTGAAGAAGCCAAGTACACATACCCTCCTTCTGTGAATTTTTTTTCTTTTGTAGAAGGAGCATCTTCAGATTCCTTCCCTCTCTCAACACATTTGGATCTACATTGCTTCATGTAGTGCCCTTCTTTTCCACATCTCCAACATAACTTTACAAACTTTTCAGGATATTCAAATCTTCCATTAGATTTAGATGTCTCACTTGAGGGATTAGATCTATTTCTTTCTTAGGAGCATCCTCTTGAAAATAATACGTCTGTGCTCTGTCCTTCGATGTTCTTTCACCTCATCTCCTCTGAAAACAAGGATGATACCACATCATCGAAACTTAAAGTAGTTATATTACTATGTATGGCCACAACCAGACTAGCCCATGAGTCTGGTAAAGAGAACAATAAACTAGTACACTTATCTTCATCATAAATATTAATATCAACACATAATAACTGACGTACCACAATATTGAAGGCATTTAGATGCTCTATCACCGAGTCTCCATCTTTCATCTTCAGATTATATAGCTTCTTTCGCATGAATATTTTATTTACCAGGGACATTCAATAATACTAAATTTGGGAAATTCAGTAGCTTCCCTTGAGACATTCAGTAATACTAAATATGAGAGACACAACTAGATTGTGCTCTTCACCTTCTGATCCAATTTTCCCAGTCTTCTGCTAACGTTCATGTAGGTGCAGTACCTGGATCCACACCGATCCACTTATCATTTTCCACCAACAAATATTCCATATTGAGCTTCCAAAAGTCTTCCCATTAAATTTCTCAATGTCTATTTTCAAACTTCTCATCATTTCTTTCCACCTGAAGAATCAATACCGTAGATCTCCCATTGTAACAAGGATTTTCACAAAATTGAGCCAAACCCTTAGGAAGAAAGGAATCCCCCTAAAGCCAATAAATACTATGATACGAAATGTAGATTTTAACCTTGTACAATTATTTACTACAAACAAGACATAAAATATACAATGGCACACACACACATTACACATAGATTTTACCCTAGAAACCCAAACTGGGAAAACCAACAACTTGTTTAGAGTTGCATCTCTAATATTATATACATCATTTTCTTCATTGTATGCAATATAATATACATATAGTATCCTGCGACATCAAAATCCACAATCCATTGACCTAGATTAGTCAACAAACCTAGTTCCTTAACCAAAATTAGAAAATCATCGACACAAACCATGTGCCGAAACACCGCAAAAAACTGCCATTTTTTTTTTCGGGAGCTACCACCCTCGAACCCCTTACAAGGGGGGCCCATCTCAGAGGCTCCCATATTAGTGTACAATACATGGGACCAATATTTCAAGAATATAAAACATACCCAACACCTTCCTATTTGTATCTTCATCCAATCAAAATTTGAATTTAGCTTGAAATTCAACATTTTCCCAATTTCGTGTGGTGTGGCTGAACGTTTCGCCTCACCCCAATGCGATGCATACTGTGTTGAATTCACAGTGATAAATTCCACCGATGTGTATCATATATGTATGCATTGGTGCCATTCAAATAAGAGAACTATGATAAATTATAGAAAATAAGCGGTGCGTTCTTCAGATAGCCCTGCAACCGATGCATAATTCACTTCAACCTGCACCAATACACTTCACTTAATTAACGTCATGACTAACTTAAAAATTTATAAAAATTAACGTAGCGGTGCAACCTTTATAACCTAATGCACTTGTACTATTTACAAAAATGTACTGGGACATATATTTCCCGACTTGTCATAGAGATGCATCTCATCAGACACCTCATTCCCGATGCTCTATCCTTTACAATGCACCATGAAAAAAAACGATGGTGCTTCACTATCACGGTGGTACCAATGCATTAATAGTAACACATCGCATTGCTTCAACTGCGATAATAAATTTTAACTTAGCGGTGCCCATTAGTGTTATGGGACAAAGTCTCACAAGGATCTTGCTGCATACACAACAAAATATCCCTAGGATTAGCCTAGTAACCCTAGACATAAAGGGTTTTAGACTCCTATGGTCTTCTTAGATCTAGAGAAAACAATTCCTTTTACACTAAAGAAAATTAGATCAACATACCTTTTGTTTGAAGGTTGTTCTTGTATGTCTTGGATGATGTAGATCTACAACTCTATCTCCAACTCTTATTACCTGCTTTCTGCACATAAGTAACAAACACTACCAATTCTTTTCTTTCTCTAGTGTTAAGAATAATCAATTTCACTAGATCTACTTTGATATATCACTTATAAGATCATATCCAAACCACTTATGAATTAAACACAAATAATTTGTAGGAAAACCAACGATCTATTGATAATTAGGAATAAATTACAACATATCCATACCTTGGGTGTTGATACCTTCCTCCTTTCCTCTCCTTACAGCTTCTTGGTTAGACTAGACTCACTAACTTCTAGCTGTGATGAACATGATAGGTACCTCTGCAAATTGAAAACATAACATTGCTCTTGAATTCTCCCCCTCTTGACCAAGACTTACCTTTGTTATATATCTCTTTGGAGGAGGCTTGGGAGAGCTTCTATATATTCTATAGACCACTAGAGACTCGAATGATGTGAGTTCCTAGGACCTTGCCATGAAGATACAACTCATCCCTCGCGTATCACCTTGTAACTCCCCGATTTTAGAAGTTTTATAGATCCTCGCTTGTTGAAAACTAGTGACTAGCGAGGGTCCTCACTTGTTTTCTACTATGTGTACCATGAGGACCTCCAAAAGGGCTCAAATATCAGGAAAAAAGTGCATTATGGCTTACATCATCTTATGGACTCCTCTATGGCATATAGGGTGGAAATAAAGGCTATAACATATGCCCCCCTAATGTGTGAGTTCATGAAAGGAATGGATGGCCAAAATACATTACAATAAATAATGTCCATGTGAGGTAGTGTGAGAAGAGAGCAAAGGAGTTTCAAAAGTCAAAGAAATCATGCAATCAAACACCAAGGATGAGAATATACATAGACTAATCCTCGAGGTAGACATACTCATATTTTGAATGAGCATGGATGCCAAACAATACACTGTGGATCCATGATGTGAAATGCTATACCATGGCCATAGAAGAATACACAATGGATCCATGCCATCAATAAGACCATAGCCATGAGAAAATACAATGTGGATCTACGTCATGAACTCAATCATAGCCACCAACCAGTACAATTTGGATCTATGACACAACATATAGATATTAGGAAGAAAATGAGCATTGAGGGAAGTGCCCCCAAAGTTTTCAAAGTACTCATATACAAATGATATACTCCATCACACCTTGGGAGGGGATGCTGTAAAAGAAGGATATGGCCCCAACCCAAGGTCTTCATCCAAAACCCCGATGGTACGAATCTACAACATGCAAATAGATGAGCTCATTTCGAGCATGGTAGAAATCGTTTGATTACCAGTCATTGATGTATATTGTTAACAGACACAAGGGGACCCATCGATTATGAATATAGACCCCAAGGTACATAGTACAATCTAACGAGTGTGAATAGAGGATCTGATGTCAAACACTCAGAGAATCAATCAATCATGAGTCAATGATGTAAACCCACCGTCGATCAGGAGGAGGCATGCCATTGGGGACTACAAGATCCAAGGTACTAGCTGGTTTCTAGATCCCTTTCCTACATAATTTGTTGAATTCGATAGGAAGATATTCGTTGAAGGAGGGCCTTAATGTATCCCCCATCAATCGACATGAAACATACACTGAGAGATGATGTGAAGAGAGAGTATCATGAAGTACAACTGACATAGGGACGTTCGACTTGAAATTTCAACAAAACAAAAAATGTCTGACTCAAGATTAAACTTCCCTTGAACATATAGTATGACACAATGGTGACTTGGAAATAAGACAAAAGAGATGGATGAATATAGTGTGACAATGCAGGAGGCATCAAAGCACTCTCCATGATGACTGGAAGAGTAACCAACTGGAGGAGTATCTTTTACTCATATTACTAGGATGACTCCTAGGAAAGATAAAACCCAATTGTATGATGATGACTCAAACAGATGCCATGTTCAAGGGAGACTAGACTGACACTGTCATTTTTAGAATAAACCAATGGTGGAAAACCCCCACTCTTTTTTTTTTTTTTGTATTTTTTGTCTCCTTCATGCTTTAACGAACACGAAAGATTGACACAAGTATGCTCGATCTCTTTCATGGTTTAACTAGCATGAAATAATGACACAAGTAAGA
>JASDQU010371525.1:77498-89280 GCA_032191745.1 Picea mariana
CTTCTCTAGATCCTCCTTCCCTGAGTTACAGCACAAAGCCTTCCACAGTCTCTTACAATCACTTTCACTTAGCTCTGCAAGTCTCACACAATATACAAAAAACAATTACAATTACCACTTGCACTTAGCAATTAACACTTAGCACTTAGCATCACATACTTGTCCCTCCTTCGATCACATAGATCGAACTACTTTCTACATCACCTAGATTTCTATTTATACATTACAAAATGGGCCTAAACATGGGTAACCCCATGGGCTGACATCCCTGTTCCCGTTACATAAGCCCAAAACCAAAAATCCCCCCTAAAAGTGACCAAGATCCCGCGATCTCTGCTTCAACTTGCACTCTGTCTTTGATAGCCTATCAAAGTCCCAAAAGTAGGTCAAACATGACCAAGGATCCTCAAAACTTGGTCAAGGGCCAACAGGCCACCAACACTCACCTGTGACTCATCCCGAGTCACTTTGGTCTGGGTAGTTGTGCATCAAAAGCCTCGAGCTTGTCTTGAGCTACTTTGGACCTGTTGTTGCGCCAGGGCCTCCTGCTCAATGAACTCTTGGATGACTGCTTCATTGATAGGTCCCTCTAAATGTTGTTCGATTGCAGCGACTACCTATTCCAACTTTGCGCCTCACCCTTCAATCTCCTCAAACAATTGGCAAGCTTCGTCCTGGACTGGTTGGAGCCTTTGAGTCACTTCCATGACTTTGATCTGAATATTGTGGACCTGTTGTTGAGCAGTGCACTGTTCTTGGGATCGCTTCATTCTTTCAACTGCTGACAGGAGATTCAACTATGCCTGTATTGTTGATGCTTGTTTCTTTTCCTCCTGGACCTTTGACTCCAGTACCTTGATCTCAGTATCTTCAGTGAGTCGCTCATAATTCTGTGCGCTGCGAGCACTTAGCTGTTTTCATTCCAGAGCGAATGTTATGATCCTCTCGACTGCACTCCGAGCAGTGGCTTCTCTTTGATCTCGCATGTTCGGCGGGGTACTTGGAATTGTTTGTAGCTCGCGGTCTATGATTCTCTGTTGAAGCTGTTTGATAGCTTCCACAAGCTGCTCTACTTGATGTTCCACTTGGTCTTCCTCCTTTTTCTCTAAGCCTATCACAGAGTGAAGTGCTCTAATGGTTTCTTCTTTTACTCCCACCTGCTCTGCGAGCAACTGCTCTTTCTCTTGCTGGATGTGCGCTTTCTCTTCTTCAAAATTAGTTTGGAGGGAAGTCTTCTCTTGCTGCGCAACTCAACGTTGCTTTATGACTACTTTTTTTACTTGCTTTAGGGCCTCTGTGGCATGTTCAGTTTCTTCTTGTGCATGACAAAGGTGAGCTTCGGTCGAATCAACTAGTCTGCGGAGTTGGGCAGGCCCATCTCCCAACTCAGGTTCTTTTGATGGTGGGGGCACAATGGATATTGCGTGGCAGGATTGAAGGGCTTGTTGTACCCCTCTGAGTTCAACCTCGATTCTATCATACATCTCCTCTTGCTTGGCTTCATGTTTCTGCAAGATTTCCTGTGAGGCATCTGCTACAACGACGATGATAAAGTTGAAGTCAACTACAGTGACCACAGTCTGCATCTTAGTCAAGGTGGCTCTAGATTTATTTCGGGAAGTGGGTTTCGTGGGAGAAACCTTGATTTTCTTAAAGGGATCGACCTCATCAGCAGGGTCCCTAGGCGATGTTACCTCACCTTGCTTTTGCTGGTTCTCTTTTCCATTTGTCTCTTCTACTTCATCATCACCCCCTCGTCCATGTGATACTGAAGCAGTTCCTTCTGATGTGTTGCTCAAGTTTTGGACCTCTTCAATCTTCTTCCTTCTGCTGGGTCCAAGAAGATCCTTTGCTTCAAGAGTGGTCTCAGGGCTGGCGATTATTTCAGGGCTTGACATTTATGTAGGGTTTGCGGGGACGAGGAGTTCTACATACCAGTCCTTGGTGATCTCTTCAAGGTCCTCCTCTGTGAGCTTGTATTACGACTAAAACTCTTCTATTCTCATCTGCACATGCGGTGATATAAATGAAGTGTCAATCTGCATAGAACTTCATGAGGGGTTAGAACCGATGCAGGGTGTTTGACGTCATGCGAGGGATAGCTTTGACAACGTTCGACTACCACTGTTTTCCCATATCGCTCAAGTACCAAAGCGTGGTGAACTTCACAGGGAGTGGCTCAAACAGTTCGATGTCCAGGAAGGTCGCACCTTTCAGTATTTCCCAAGCGGTAAATGCGATGAGGATCAGGAGCTAGCTAAAGTGGAAATCATAGCCTTGATCTTGAGCTTTGCGACAGTCTAATTCCAGCTGGTTGACCAAGTACTTCTCCCAGTTCATCTGGAGTCCTTCTACACATTTCCTGACTAGGTCAACAATGAATCTTGTGATTTGTGTAGGTTGGTTCTTCCTCACTAGCTTCCCTATGATCAACTGGCAGGCCAGGCGCACTGCGCCATTTTGGATGGAAGCTACCTTGTAGCCTCGCATTCCCTTTTCTACATCGTCGTAAGTGTCCTTAATTCTCTGTGTCAGGGCATGGTTGGAAGCCTTCTCTGGGAGAAGTCTTGCGGGTTAGGTCCTTGTATGCTCAATCTGGTGATCCTATGGATCAACGTCGGATCGACTGTGATGTGTCTATCTAGCAATAGATAGACACCATGGTAATATGAGAGCAGGAGCTTAACACACGCATTAGCCTCTTGGTGTCGTCCAAAGCATGGGATCTTCATCACATTCAAGAGGGTGGATTGCACGAGGTTCATAGTCCATGGACATGGGATTATTTTTGAGTTCTTCCCCTTCCTCTTGGTCAGATACTTGTAAGAAGCAAGCATGTTGTAATTATTGCAGTCACCTAGGTTGAATTTGTTGAACTTCAACGTCGAGATCTTATCTTGTTGCGTTCTAACTGCACGTATCCCCTTCATGAGGTACGCAATAACCATGGTGTAATCAAAGTCCCTTAGGATGTTGTCACGACTCACCACACCAACTAGAGGTGGGATGTAGTCGGGTAAGATGGTCGGGATTAACTTCCCGTTTTCTAGATCATCTCTATGTTTGGTTCTCTTCTCTGTTGTCGGTCGAGATGGTCTATATCCGCGAGCATTCGACAAAGAGACTTGCACTCCTTATGTCGATGAATCTTGAACTCCTATGGAAATCACTCTCTTAGCCATCAAATCAATTAAAAATTCCTCGACTGACCTCTCCACAAAGTTGAGCTCATCCGACATGCACGCTCTCGATCGGAAATCTTGGGTGGATAGATGAGTGATCAAAGCAATAGAATTGGTGTCGATCTTACTAAGCACAACGCGGTAATAATGGGTTCTCTTGTTAGCTCTGATAAAATTCGCAAAAGTGTTCTCGGTGCAATAGTTGACGGACTAAGTAGACACGATGTAATGGATCTCTCCAACAGATAAGAAGTTTTCCATCAATGTAGTTATGTCCATTGTGGCACGGTCCCAACGGTCCGATGGTGAGATTTATGGTCATAACTATTGTTCTAACTGTTCTAGAACGTCATTCCAACGATTATAATGCTTCCAATGGTCATATCGCTTCGCCATGGCGAAGTTCCATGGGGCGTTGTTCTGATATCCCAACGAAGTTCCAATTTTGCAAACCTTCCTTTTGCGAAGTTCCCTCTGGGCCCTTCTATAATTTTTTTATCTTTTCTCTCTTCTTACTGAGTTTACTAGCCTTCTTCCTGATGATTTTCGTCTCGGTATTCCTCTTTCCATTCTGATTCTTGTCTTCTTTTGGCATAACATATTTGAGTTTTTGAGATTATTTCATAGGATTAGAGAGTAATATTGCTTCTCTATCTGGGGTAGGTTCTCTACTCGTATGTGAATCTTCTTGTGTTCTTTCAACTTCGTGATCCAATTTTCTAGTTCTCAGTAGCTTTGATTTGTTCTCCTGTTCTTCAATCAAGTGTGTTATCCTCCTAGTCATGAAATCTTTTAATTCCTTCTTTTTCTGTTCCAGGGCCTCCACTTCTTTTCTTCTGGTCTGATCTTTCTTGATCCAGTTTTTTCCTAATAACATAGTAAATGGAGCATTGTTCTCAATGAATATAACAACCTCAAAATCTTCCTCTGTCGAAGCTCCATGAGCACTCATATATACCTGGGTGAGTCTTCCACATAAGGTTATCAACTTTCCTCTGAATAGTCCTATTCCTCCCAATGAAGGAATCATATCTGGATTTCCTAAAGCTTCCCAAGTTCTTTCTGTCATGATATTTACCTATGTTTCCTCATCCAGAACACAGTCTATGTCAAAGTCTCCTATTCTTGATTTTATGCATTCTTTTTCTTTGAAGATCTCTGATAAGTTGATATCTTTGTGATCATTTAGGGTTTATTTCATTTGCAGTAGTACAATCTCTTATTATGTCTGGGGTTCTACCATGGTCTCAATTTTGTGACCTTCCTGAAGGTTTTCTTGTCTCATATTCATTATGTTAAGCTTATCAATCATTCTAGGGAAATATAAAACTTCATGGTCTATAGCTTTACAACAAAGACAACTAGGTCTTCTTCCAGGAAATTCCTTAGCAATATGTCATGGTCTTCTGCAACTGTAACAAAGGCTTAATCCTATTTTTTTCTTAAATGATCCCCAGCCTTTCCTGTACTGCGCAATAACCTACAAAAAATTATTTCTAGGATCATGCATCCATTTGTTAGTCCAAACATTCTTTCTATGCATATGAATAACATATCTTTCATTATTTCTATCAAATGTACTCATATCAAACCTTCTCTCTTCTAGTTGTGCCCTAGTTTTTAGACTAGGATAACATTTATCAAACATACCTAAATTCATACTCTTGAAACAAAAATTTCCACTAATCTTACTTTCAGTAGAGCACAAAGCTTCCAGATCTAAAAAATTTCACTATTCTTACCTTTATTAGAGCACAAAGCTTCGAGATCTTACCTCTTTTCTTGGGATATGACTTCTCTTCTTAGCACAGAGCTTTACAGGTCAAGTAGAATATTGCGCACTAAGGCAATAGATCTACACACAAAGCTTTCTTTATTTCCTTCAGTTCCTAGCAATCACAGTTTCAGGTCTTGGAAACAGAACCATTTGTTAGCATAGGGGAAAACCCAGGGTTCAACACTACAAAAATGCACCAACAAAACCCTAACTACCAGCCCTTTCAGCAACACCTGCGAACTAGATGAAGTTTCACCCGAGGTAGAGGCAGGGGTGGTTGTAGGACTTCTGTGTCTGCAACCTTAGCTGGGACACAGATCTGTTATTGTAACACTTTAACATAGAACTTAGCAGTTACAGTTCATTAATATTCAACCTTAGTTTATAGCGCAGCTAAAACCCAACAACAGATCAACGCAATATTTATAGAGATCCAATAGATTCTAGTACTAAGCATACCAACATAGATCAGATCTAGCATCTATTCACATTATTCATCACTAAGCTATCATATTAGATCCTTCTAAGAATACATCAGTGCACTAAGCATTCAATCACATAGACAAGAGAACAACCATAAAGCACATAGAAACCACAATGCAGGATATACGTGGTTCACCCCCACCCTGGGGCTATGCCCACCAACTCTTCTTATTTATTTATTTCTGTAAATCTTCTACATGCACAAAGCCATCATATCTTACTCCGCAGAGGACAAGAGATCGACGCACTTAGCTAGATCCTCCTTCCATGAGTTACAACACAAATCCTTCCACAGTATCTTACAATCACTTGCACTTAGCTCTGCAAGTCTCACACAGTATTCACAAAGCAATTACAATTACCACTTGCTCTTAGCAATTAACACTTAACACTTAGCATCACATACTTGTCCCTCCTTCGATCACATAGATCGAACTACTTCCTGCATCGCCTATATTTCTATTTATACATTAAAAAATGGGCCTAAACATGGGTAAACCCATGGGCTGACATCCTTGTTCCTGTTACATAAGCCCAAAACCCAAAAATCCCTAAAAGGGGCCGAGATCCCGCGATCTCTGCTTCGACTTGCGCTCCGTCTTCGACAGCCTATCGAAGTCCCAAAACTAGGTCAAACATGACCAAGGATCCTCAAAACTTGGTCAAGGGCCAACACCTTCAGATATATAACCCCTTCTACCTCACAGAGAGGTGGGTTCCCTTGAAAAACTCCAGCAAAGTATGCCCAAGCTCCAGTTTTGTCAATCTCTTCCACAAAAATCTACCTTTGTGGCTTCTCATTTCACCTATTTTGGAATTTGTTGAGAAGAGACAAGCTCTGAATAACACACTAAATGGGGGGAATAAATCTATCTTCAAAAATACTACCATTATACGCAAGCCATATCCCCCAAGTTATCATCAGGGGAAGAGTTATGTTTCTCTTCATTGCACTATTACTACATCGACTTCTCAAGCTTTCCTCAATAGAGTTCCCTATCCACATATCCTTTAAACCTATGAACACTTCCACTTCTTTCCATACTTGTGTAGTGTAAGACATGTAAAAATCAAATGATGAATAGTTTCTTCATTTACCTTACAAAAAATGCATCCATTGGGACTATGCTTGCTTCTTTTTAACAATACATCCCAAGTAAGTGTCTTATTCTTGAGATCCAACCACATAAATATTTGAGATTTTAAAGGGCATTTGAACTTCTATATATGTTTGTAATACCAAATATATTCACCCATTCCATCCCCATCACATATAACCCTATATCCCACCTTGGGAGAGTATAATACTCATGTATGATTCTTTGAATAGATCATTGCATCACCTATTTCCTTTGTTTTTACATAACTTGATCTTAAACTAGCAATATAGGATTCTCATACCCTCCTATCTTCACCTATAAAATCATCCATATTAGTAGAGTTCCATTTTCACCTCTAGATAAGTCACCTAAGTTAGAAATAACAACCCATTCTTGTGAAGAACATTAATTAAATTGACAAGTAACATGTACACTTCTCCACAACTAACCCAAAGTTTTTCTCTTATCCCAACTCTTGTCCCCCTAAAAACCTTCCATATATTCCATCTCCCAATCAAAGGGGAAGCTATAATTATAGCCTTCCATATAATTGAAACTTCTTTGAAGGAATTCTAATACAATATTCTACTTAATCAGGCTTAGTGTACTTTTATTCAACCTGATACCAAAGACTATTACCAAAGATCGACCTCCAAACACTTTTTTTGAGCCAAGGATTTTCCAAATAGATGAATGTTTTTTAAATCCCATAAACCCAACTCTTTTGGAACAAGATGTTTTTTCCATTTTACTAAGGAAATCCCCCTTTCTCCCTATCCGTATACCACAAGAACCCGAAACTTATTCTCCTTATCATTTCTAATACACCCTTAGGAACACAATTTAAAGACATCCAATAAACATGAATATATTCTAATACCAATTTCACCAAAATAAGCCTTCCCTCCATGGACAACCATCTATTGCACTAGACATATAGTCTCCTTTCTACCTTAACAATCATCCAATCCCAATATTTTATCCCACAATCATTTAGCTTTAGGAAGAATGCTAGGTGCTTCAATCCATCTTTCAACTCAATATATTGGTATAGAACATTTGAAAGTAGAACCTGACATCCTCACTACTCACACCCATAAAATAAATAATTGATTTTCCCATATTTACCTTCATACATATAATAGTACAATATAGGTATAAAATCACCTTAGGTTTTAATGCATCCCTCCTGATCCATCACAAAACAATAAAATAGCATCTACAAAAGGGATATGGGACAAGAATATTTCTCCCTATATTAATACCTTTAAATGACCCAATCCTCTTTTCCTCAATCAGTTCCCTGCTCGAACCCTCAATAACAATTAGAAACAACATAATGGATAGATGGCACCCCTAGCTCAACCCTTTTCTAGGCCTTCAAAATGTTGAAGGTGATCCATTACAAGGACTACAAACAGAACATAAGTATCATAACCCAATTAAAAAAATGAACACAAAAACCTACATGAAGCAACATCAACCTCATATACAATCGACTCGCTTGATCATAGGCTTTAAACAAATCCAATTTGACCACCATTGCTAGAAGCCTCTTAGTTTTGATGGAATGGAATGAAATGAATTGTTGTGTTTTTGTGTTTGTTGAGATTAATTAGGGGAATTGTTTTGGGGGGTAAGGTTTGAGATTTTAGGGGATCAATTACATATGTATTGTTTTGGGGGGTAGGGTATTGGATTTTAGGGTCATATTTATCATGTGTATGTTTTGAAATGTAAAAAGTAAAATCAATTCAGCAAAATGAAAAAAAAAATGCAAGGTTTTAGGGGCATAGGTGTCATGGGTAGAGGCTTACCTCTTCCTCTTCCTCTTTTTCTACTTCTCCTCCACTTGTTTTTCCCCTCCTTCCTCTTCTTCTTACCCTCCTTTTTCCTCTTCCTCTTTTATCATAGTTTCCCTTCTTATTCAACTTATTTTTCCTCTTCCTCTTCCTCGTCAATAGATGAATTTTCCTTTCTCGTGTATTTTGTATTAGATTTATATTTATTACTGTTGCATAATCTAAAATATTGATTAATGTCGCATCTAGATATTTATTAAATAAATATATTGATTAATGCTTCATAATGCAAATATATTTATTGAATAAATGTTGCATAATAAACAAACTAAAATGACAAGTGAGGATGTAAAATTGACGCTATGGAGACTCGTGAGGGAACTAAATAGTACTAAGAGGAACCCTGAAGATGCTCCTAGGACACTTTTGACAAGACTACGAACATTATAAAGGATGTTAATGGGACCATAAGGATTCTAAATGGATAGTAAAGATATAAGGACACAACTAGGATGTGAAAAGGATGCTAAAAGGTAAAAAGGATGTAAGGAAAATGCTAAATAGACCTTTAGTATGTATATTAGACACATAAAAGGATGCCAAAAGATGAAAAAGACACAAGATATGATACTTTTGGGATGCAGAAAAGGATGCCTTCATATCATGTCCTATTTTACATCCTAATTTCACAACAAAACAAACAAAATTAACAAAGGAAGAGGAGGCATAAATAGGATGCAAAGTCTCTTCTCTATTCATGCTTGTAGTTGGATCAGCAAAAAAGGGGAAATAAAAGATCAAGAGTTGAGAAATAATGGTGTCAATATTAAAAGGGTAAATTTCTCAATGTAGATTACTCTTTGAATTTGTTAAGAAGATTGGAGAACTTGAAAAAAACAAACATGTTAGTGAAGGAGTATACTAAATAATTCTACAGACTTTCTATAATGTTTGGACAAAATGGGGAAAGACTTGAATCCATTGTAAGGAATGAAAATGGTCATTTTTTGCTTTTCAAGATGAATTTAATGTGTTTAATTTTCAAACGGTAGAAAATTCTTATTAGTTAACCTTGGGAGTTTAGGAGAAGTTTGATAGGAAGCATTAAGCTTTGAAGGAGAGAAGAATTCAAGGGGATGTAAGATGACAACCAAGAGAGAAGATAGGTGAAGATGAGGTTAGTGACAACATTGTATATCAACCTACTAGAAGAATACATTATTCTTATAGAGGAAGAGGCTCAATTAAAGGTATACATAATGGGGTAGATTTGATGGAATCTATTTTTGATGTCGAGAACATGGACATTAAGCATATGAGTGTCAAGAGAATCAGAGTGGTGGGTGAAGATCAGATTCAAGAGTGCATTTTGTTGAAGTAATAGAAGGAATAATAGAAGAAGAGTTATTCATTGCAGATATATTAAGGAGTGAATGTGATGATAAGAAGATAACTATTACAACCAAAGAAGGAAATTACAAAATAACAAAAGTAAAGGAAGTCTTCCACAATCAAGTGTAAATTAGGATGTAAGTGTTGTAATTTGATTGTATATGGGGGTAGTAATATGGATTGTGTATCTATTGAACTAGTTTAGAAGTTAAATCTAAAATATACACCTCACTCAAATGTGTACAAAGTATATTGGTTGTGGAAAGGGTTGAAGGTACACATGAGCAATGGGAGATTGAATTCCATGTTGGGGGTTATATTGATAAATTATTGTGTGATTTTTTCCAATAGAGACTATGTTAGTATGATATATGTGTTGTTTGTTAGAATGTGTTTTAATGTTATCTAGTGGCTTGATGTAATTTTGTACTTAGTTTCATTATGGTGATCATTATAAAAACATTTTGATCTGGATTTAAGAGTGGAATGAACTGATTAACAGACTGAATACAATAAACAAAGAGATATGAAGAACAACACACATATCCAGTGAATAATGTCTTCTATTGAATAAATGAAATAGGTTGAAACTGTAAAATTGCAGAACTGAAACACTTGCTCGAATGGTGGTACCTATCTCTAAGAAGAGATGTGGCTGCTACACACATCCGTCTGAGTAGAATGATTACAGTGAGGCTCCAAAGGCCTTTTTAATATTACTAATGAATGCCAAAACCCTATACATCCAAAAACCTAACCCTAGGAGATGAAACACCAAACGTTATGTGGGCCCCTATGGGTAAGTTGGTACCTCAACTTCTCGGGGTCGTAAATTTTGCATACGACCTCCTCTTTAGGCGTGTGACAACCCGTTGGAAAGTTATTTTAGAGAAATACACATTACACTATAAAAATCTAACTCCGTCTACAGTTTGGATGTGGTGAGCCAAAAAAACACTATTTAGGGCTCCAAAACGGACCTGGAAGTACAATAAGATGCGTTGACATGAAAACATACAAAATAAGCCAATTGGATTAGGTGGGAGGCCACCAGTATCCACCTAGAAGATGTGTATGGATTTAGAAAACCTGAGAAGTGTAGAACTCACAATTACAAACAAGTACAAAAGAACGTGATGAACTAAAAATTGTCAAGAGGAGACAGTTGGAATAGGTGGGTGGCCACCAATATCCACCTGGATAAGTCATCCCCCATTAGGAAGCAATGGTCTCCATTGCATTGAGTCCCCCCATCAGGTGAGGAAACTTCTGCTGAATTTGGCCCTGGGTGAGCCACTTTCCTTGGTGTAGGAGTTTCCCTGCTTTGACAACTCGGTAAAGTTGTATCCTATGCTGGCGAGTTCCATTGACCTGTGTGTCCATGATATGATCAGTGGATGCGTGTTCCATGTAGTCAGGGTTGAGCTCTGTTGGTGTCAGTTTTTCTGTGATCTTTGAAGTGTCCAATAATGGTGGAAAATATGGCTAAAGGAGGTCCACGATGAATATTGGGTGCAAGCCAAGGAAGGGTGGAATGTTGAGCTCAAAAGAATTGCTACTCACAACCTTGGTGATAGTGTAAGGCCCATAGAGAAGAGGGTAGAACTTCTGATGGGGCCCTGTAAGATGCTACTTCTACAAATTTAACCATAATTTATCTCCAACATGAAACTGGTGTGGTACCCTATGTTGATCATGGCGCTACTTGTACTTAACATTGGCTTTCTACAAAATCTCATGGACATGTTGGTGGATCTGTTTAATTCTCTCAATGAATCTAGTGAATTTTCCAGTCTCAGACTAAGCATGGGAAGATTTTGTATGTGTGGTTGCAAGAGGTAGTGAAACATCAATGGGACCCAAGGGTTGGAATCCCATCCCCACCTAAAATGGGCTATGGTCAGTGGAGCTATGGAGAGCCCTATTGTAATTGCGTTGAACATAGGGGAGACTTCCATCCCATGTACGTAATTGCTTAGAGTTGTACATGTGCAGGATGTGCACAATCATCTGATTGGCGACCTATGTTTGACTGTCTGTTTGGGG
>JASDQU010371525.1:96655-109627 GCA_032191745.1 Picea mariana
ATGTCCTTTCATTGTAATATGTTTTTAAATTAGTTCTTCAACAATATATGAAATAAATTTGATATCAAATATCATGGATTTGATTAATTGGTTATAATAATGTGTTATGTATTTGGTTGCTATGAGTTCTTGGGTTCAAAACTCATTCCTTCTTAATTGTAATTAACATTTTGTTGAATAACTTTATCATTTGGAGGAATTTCCACATTACTTTCATATGGACTCAACCACCCAACCAATATGTGCTAGATCAGTAAGTGCATCCAATATAAACCACCAATTTGGTTGCCATGTTTCATTTCATACATTTCCATGTGTAATTGTCAACACACAATACATCAACATTCCATACATACCACATCAACATTATGTACATGCCATGACATCTTCTCTACCTTTCCATTTAAGTACGTGGTGGGTTCCATTCAAACCAATTAGAGGGTGCCACATGGTACTTTTGGTTGATCTTGCAGGAATTACCACCAAGATTTTGACACTGATTTTTAAATTTCCATAACTTTGTCATACAACATCGATTTTCATTACGGTTTTTGCAAACCGTATTTTTCAGTTTTCTACATAGTGACATATTTGGATTTAGTGAATTATTCTATTTGATTATGGTGATTTTCATTTATTCCAAAAAAATCAAGGCTAGACCTCATTTTTCGAACTTAAAATGGTCAGAATTTGTTGATACATACATCGTTTTGAGTGATTTTTTCTTTCAAAATGCATCAAATTTCAGACTCTATGCAGTGGTGATATCAATTTATATTGATTTGGACATATGATTATCGAGGATGGTAATGGCCAAATATTTCTCATTTGTTTGACTATGACAACATTCTATTTGAGAAAATTTCTTGATGGTATAAATTTGGTTCTTTTCTTGGCACAATGTATTTGTGTGGGGAGACCCTTTTACATTACATGTGGTGCATATTTGAGAACTTGTTGAACTTGATTACCATTGTAAGATCATGTTCAATTCTTGATTGAAGCACTCAGGTTGGTCATTGACACTTTCAACTTTTTGGATCACATTCAACTTCATCTTTTGTTATAGTTCATGTCTTCTTAGAGAGATTATTCTTTGACTCATCGTGGATTTTCCATGATGATTCATGCCTTTGCTCTTGGAGATTATTTCTTTCGGTTAGATCTTTTTTTTCTTCACTTGTTCCTAAGTGGTGTGTGTGAAGAGTTTGGAGACAAATTGGTTCTACATATTACTACTCTATCTTGAGTTGCTTGGAACTTCATCATGATCATATTGATGTTTTCATTTCTGGTCATTCTACATATATTATTGATGGTAGCAAGTGTCTTCTCCTTGCACCTTATTGAGTATTTGGTTGCATTTTATTGATGGTTTCGTACATTATTCCAATCAAAAACTTATTCTTAATAGAAACAAAGTTTGACACTATATTTTCCACTTATCTAGGATGTTCGAAGTTGTCATTAAGGGGGAATGCAATGTAATGCAACTTTTTCCAAAATTTCCTTTTTTACAACCCATGATGTAATAATTGTCTAGTGGTCACATTTACTACTTTATATCCTATCACTATAATGACAATGAGAACATCATTCTAAGACATTTGTACACACAATGAGGCATCATTAGACTTGTGAGATATCAAATATCTCACATTATTGGCCTATTATTCTTATGTAACACAACTCTTTCCTCGACTTAGATGCTCATTCCTCTAGTCAAAATTATGGAAGAATGTTAGAATGTATTTTAATGTTATCTAGCGGGTTGGTGTAATTTTGTACATAGTGCCATAATTATGATCATTATAACATCATTTGTGGGGAACTTATACATGTAACATGGTCTCTCTAGACTTTTGTAATATTCCATATGTACACATGTAGATTTTTGGGGGAGTTATTTGGTGGTGACTTGTCTCTCGCGTAATGGTGAACTACACTCATAGGTCATTATCCCACTACTTCTCCCCTATCTATTTATGACATAATCATAAACCTTTATGGATTGGTTGATATCCACTCTTGATTGTGCCTTATGATCAATGGTCTAGGTTTCTCCTTGTTACAGTAAATTGAGGCAATTGATCTTGAATCCAAGAATTAGAGGGCGGCTTATGGTATTGATCATTAGCTTGTACCCTAGGAGTCCTTAGGATAGATCATCCATATTCATGTGAGTTGTATGGATCCCATTTGAAATCTGATGCAGGAGCATCCTGCTTCCAAAATCTTGTACATTTGGCAAGACCTAGGGGTCTTTCATTTTACTAAGGGAGTTGGTTCCTAAGTGTGTATTATTGTATTTTTCTATGTTTTATTGGGTTCTATAAGAGAGACATATGATATGATTTGATAATGAGAAGTGAGGCTTGAAATTTTAAAAGTTCTCAAATGTGTGAGAATGTGATAGGAATTGAGAGATATTAGGATAGTTGTAGATCTCATGAGAAGTTTGTGGATTTTCTTGAGGGATTTTGTGGATCTAGAGAAATCCTAGGAGTCGAGTGAGAAATTTTTGGATCTAAGAGGATACTTAGGGAATGATTGTTGAGAGGATTATGCATTTGAACCATAATTGGTTTAGAATCCTTCTATATAAAATGTAATCCTAAGAGGCATTGAGGGGGTTGGCCATTAAGGAAGAAATCAGGCCAGAGAGAGAGGAATACATATTGAATGTGATTAAGTTAGGAAGGAAATGAAAAGCCTTATGTAAATTATCATGTACAGTAGTGTGTGAATTTGATTAATACAAAAGAAGAATACTCTATTTCGAGTGTTATCAAAGAAGCCTTTGTTCATTATGTGTGAAGAACCTCTATCATCATGAACGTTATGTCCCTATGGAAATATGTGTTATCAGTCTTTACATATCTGTATAATTGTGGAACTGCAAGAATTAGGGTTTTATTGTAGGTTTCAGTCAATTTGCAAGTTCAGGCCCAGGAGGAACCCTCATGAAATTCTGGTTTGGAATCTCCTTGAAGCAGAGCAAAGGAAGTAAATCAATCATCATTGATCACCCTAGGATCAATGGTCCCCATTCGTCAATTATAAAACACTTGTGCTCGGGGATTAACTGAAGAAATTGAATGTTCATAATTGTGAGGAGAGCTACAGGAATCATTAGATCGTTATATCGGTGAATGATGATCATTAGTTTGTGTTAATGGAAACTGTTGGATCTTGATCCATTATAGTTGTTGGATCTCCATCGGGTCATATCGACTGTCAGATCACGAATTCAGCGAAAGGAAAGTGTTATATCATTTGTCAAATTCTGGAAGATTATTGACCGTCAGATATGGAGTAGGATTCATCGTGATCATCGATCGTGGTATTAGTGCAGAGGAAGCGTTGGGTTCCTTGACAAAATTAGGAAGAATATGGACTGTTAGATGTGGATCCAAACAAGCGAGAACCATTGGATACAGTTGGAAAGTTGTAGAGAGACCTCAATCATCGGGTCAACCCTTAATTAAGTCCCAACCGTGGATCGATAATGAAGAAGAGTTGTATGAAGAGAATATCTATCCATCCGTCAAAACAGAGATCCACTGTGGAGAAGTAAAGAACAAATCAAAGTTGCACAGGTATTAATTTCCAGGAGGGTGTGTGATATTAATCTAGACCGTCCATTGATTTGACGATGTGTCAGTCCCAGATCTTTGTGCGCAATGGAATTTTATTAACATGCCACGTTGTTTGGATCATGTAGATCGTTGATGTCAACACTTGATTAAAACATGACCATTTGATCACCATTAAATCTAGAGCTAACGTCTCAACCCTTGATCGTGATTTGGGAAGGAAGATCTATGGTCAGGAATTAAAGCAATCAAGTACAGGATAAGCACTTGGACCTAGCCACTGGTTGTGTAGAGGAGAAAAGGTTTAGCACCCTGGATTAGGTGCCTAAGGATCGATGTTAAGAAAAGGGACCAAATCTCTATAAAAGAGGAAGAATTAAGCGAGCAGAGACATAGTTTGGGATTTTAAGCAACTTGAAAAAATAATGAAGAGATCAACAAAGATCATAGATAGTTCCTTGGACACCCCTTTGTGGGTTTAATGTGCATACTAGATGAGTAAGGTTGCCTAACTTTGGGTAAGGGCTGGAATCAAGTTGTCAGTTGTATCAAAGCGAGATTAAAATTCTCTTTAGGGTTAAAGTGGAGCAAGTTATTTGCTCATCGAAAAGTTGCAGGTATTGTTACAACAACACTGGTGTAGAGAAATCAACAAGAAATTGGCAGAGTAAGACTGATCTCTTGAAATAAATAACACTGATTTTCTTTAAGGGTACAAAGATAGTCTTCTACTTTGAGAGAAGATCAAAGATGAGGTTGCAATAGGATATTGCAAGCAAAGAATTGAGTTAAAAAGCATGTATAGTGCATTTTAGATTTAGTGGAACCTGAAGTGAACAAAGGACAACATGCACATAAAAACAACAGGGAGTTGGTATTATTTGAAGGAGAGACAAAGCAAGTGTGATTTTGAGTGCAATTGATGTAGAGACATTGTACAAAGGAGTTCAGATTGAGTACAAATATGATAGGATGGATCAATTGAAATTTGATTCAGAGGAATCAATAAAAAAGGGGTCAAGATCATGAAGAGATATTGAAGATATTAATTTTATATGTTTGAATTAGCTCTGATTGTGTTTGTAGGTTGGAGAAGAAACATAAATGATTTGACAACATCTATGACAGCTAGGAGAGCTATGAAATAAAACAGTTGAGTTCTTGAATGCGGAAGAGCATCTATGAGCTCTTGAAGGAGAAGTGTGGCAAAGAACCTTGAAGAATTTCCAGTTAAAGGTTGGAACAACAAAGGACAAGTGCATGTTCTCAAAGGGAAGTATAAACTACATAAGCCATTAGGACCATAGTTTGATAAAGAGGTTCTAGGAGGAAGAACCATAGGTACTAAAAGTTCAACCTCAAAGGGAGGATAGATTGATGAGGTATAATGCAGCAGGTATGAAGACTTGTTGAAAGAGAGGCTTGAGTGCAGTCTACATGTAGACAAGGTAAATTTCAAAAAGGGAGGTGAAGACAATGGCTACTAATGGTCATTGCAGAGGTTCAGAGAGAAGCCACAACTAAAGAGAAAAGGATGTAAAGACAAATGGAATAAAGGGAAAGATGAGTCAAGAGGAAATTGACAGAGAGTTGGTTGAGCTAAGGGTGCAACTCAGTCACATAAGACAGTTTCTATAGAGGAAAGTGAAAGAGAACCAGAGACAAGGATGGAGCATGAAAAAGAGGGTCAAGTGTCCAATATTGCAACTATTTGAGGAGAAGTTGAGGGAGAATTGGAGAAGCCAAATTATAGAATGAATGCTTCGATACAGAAGGAGAAACTCAGAAGAGTTGAGTTCAAATAGAGTTCATTGACCGACGAGGAAGTTCACTATTGTGAACCAAAGCAAGGAGACATCCTTGGAGAAGATGATGTTGAGAGGAGACCTATTGAGAGTCTCACAAACTGTTTGGGGATTGAAAATGAGAGACTTGCGGGAATTTTCATGAACTCTTTTGAGAGTTCAGATCATCATGTGGATGTGCTGACAGAAGGATAATGAGGGGTTGAAAGGCCAAATATTTTTGAAACTGAGATTTTGTGTGTGGTTGCAAGATTAGCAATTGATATATCACTTGAAGCTATCATGAAGAATAAGGAAGAAAAAAAAATGTATTTTTACATCCCTGAGAGAGGATAAAGCCATAATTTTGTTCTGAAAATGGAGGATGAGACAAGATTGTCTCATAAGGACAACCAAGAGGAATTCCATACACATTTTTTCAAAGAGAGTGTTGAAGGACAGTTGTAGAAGTTTATTGTTGCAGAAAATAGAGAAGAAGAATTGGCTTATGGAGATATCCAAAAGAAAGAAGAAGAGAAACATTCTTACCTAATGATGACAAACTTTGATGAGGAGATAAGGATGTTGGAAGACTGGTTGATCAATCCAAGGATTGATAAGGAATACTACAAAGGAGTTACAGACTCAACTCAAATTGATTTTGAAGAGAAAATGAAAGTGTCAATCATCAAGAGCATAGATGAAGAGGAGAGTAAGAATTCTAAATACATAATGTAACGACGAGTGAGCAGCAGCAACAATAAAGTTCAGCAAGGAAACAACAAATTGCAAAGTATGTACTAGTCAAAGGATAAGATGGACATTGAAATTGAAGAATCGAGGACGTTGATGGTGAAGATGTCTCAAAGAAAACATGAAGCAACAAAGAAGATTTACATCAGTTGAACAAATAGAGAATTGCAGACAGTAACAAGGCAAGCAAGTTGTAGCATAAATTTTGGGACCCTGGAGGACACCAGAAGAATGANATTGAAAATTCATGATCAGGAGATCATGAACAATTTTGTTCCTTGGGAGTTTGATGGAGGAGAATCTTGCTTCCAAAATATTGTACATTTGACAATACCTAGGGGTCTTTCATTTTACTAAGGGAGTTGGTTCCTAAGTGTGTATTATTGTATTTTCCTATGTTTTATTGGGTTCTATAAGAGAGACATAATATAGGATTTGATAATGAGAAGTGAGGAAAGAAATTGTAAATTTTCTCGAATGTGTGAGAACATGAGAGGAGTTGAGAGATCTTAGGATAGTTGTAGATCTCATGAGAATTTCGTGGATTTTCTTGAGGGATTTTGTGGATCTAGAGAAATCATAGGAGTTGAGTGAGAATTTTGTGGATCTGAGAGGATCCTTAGGGATTGATTGTTGATAGGATTATGGATCTAAACCAAAATTGGTTTGGAATCCTTCTGTATAAAATGTAAGCCTAAGAGGCATTGAGGGGGTTGGCCATTAAGGAAGAAATCAGGCCAGCAAGATAGGAATACCTATTGAATGTGATTAGGTCAGGAAGTCAAAGAAAATCCTTATGTAAATTCTCATGTATATTAGTGTGTGAATCTGATTAATACAGAATAAGAATACTACATTTTGAGTGTTATAAACAAAGTCTCTATTCATTATGTGTGAATAACCTCTATCATCATGAACGTTATGTCTCTATGGAAATAGTTCTTATCAGTCTTTACATATTTGTATAATTGTGGAACTACAAGAATTAGGGTTTTATTGCAAGTTTCGTTTAATTTGCAAGTTTTGGCCTAGGAGGAACCCTCATGAAATTCTAGTTTGGAATCTCCTCGAAACAGAGTGAAGGAAGTAAATCAATGATCATTGATCATCGTAGGATCAATGGTCCCCTTTCGTCAATTATTAACTGGAGAAATCGAATGGTCATCATCGTGAGGAGAGTTACATGAATCATTGGATCATTGCATCGATGAATGATAACCATTAGTTCATGGTAATGGAAACTATTGGATCTTGATCCATTAAAGTCGTCGAATATCCATGAGGTCATATCGACCATCATATCATGAAGTCAACACAGAGGAAAGTGTTAGATCCTTTGTCAAATTCTAAAAGATTATTGATCATCATATCTAGAGTAGGATTCATCATGATTGTTGATCGTGGGATCAATGCATAGGAAGCATTGGGTTCCTTGAAAAAACCAAGAAGAATCTGGATAGTTAGATGTCGATCTAAACACACAAGAATCGCTAGATACAATTGGAAATTTGTAGAGTAACCTCAACCATCGGGTCAACCCTCGATTAAGTCCCAACCATGGATCGAGAGCAGAGAAGATTTGTATGATGAGAAAGTATAGTCGTCCATCAAAAGGGAGATCAACATTGAAGAAGTAAAGTGCAAATCAAATTTGCACAGGTATTAATTTCCAGGAGGGTGTGCGATATTAATCTAGATTGTTTGTTGATTTGACGACATGTTAGTCCCAGATTTATGCGCATAATGGAATTTTATTAACGCGCCACCTTGTTTGGATCGCACGAATCATTGATGTCAACACTTGATTAAAACAAAACCGTCTAATCACCATTAAAGCTAACGAACGTCTCAACCCTTGATCGTGATTTGGGAAGGAAGATCTACAACCAGGAATTAAAGCGCTCAAGTACAGGATAAGCACTTGGACCTAGCCATTAGTCGTGTAGAGGATGCAAGGTTTAGTGCCTTGGACTAGGTGCTTAAGGACTGATGTAAAGAAAAGAGACCAAAGCTCTGTAAAAGAGGAAGAATTAAGTGAGTAGAGACATAGTTTGGGATTTTAAGCAGTTGGAACAAATAATTAAGATATCAACAAAGATCATAGATAGATCCTTGGACACCCCTTTGTGGGTTTAATGTGCATCCTAGATGAGTAAAGGTTGACTAATTGTGGGTAAGGCTTGACATCATGCTATCAAAATCCATATATATGTATGTGCTCTAGTTACTATAATGGGGAGAGTTATATGAAGAATAAGAAGGATTTTCTTCTATATATGTTTCCCCACCTTCAGGTATGAGATTTTACCACATAAATTATCTTGTCTTCTCTCTTTTATTTGATAGATCTACTTTTACTTATTTGATGCTTTTCATAGGAGTTGAGATAGGATATATATTGGCTATATGTTTCTACATATTGTTCCTAAGATTTCACACATGGTAGGAGATCAAAATACCTACCAGTTGAAGAAGGATGGGAAGAAGTATATATTGCACCCTATGAATGAAGAAGAGGAGACTCAAAGAGTGATGGTTTGTCTAGTTTTAAGATTTGTGAAAGAAGATGAGATATTGAAGAGTGAGTGCATTATTGTGATGTACAAAAAAACAAGATTATAGAAAAATGCAATGTGAAGACATAGGTGAAAAAGAATACTGCGAGTAAATCCAAGAAGTTGTGTACAACAATCTTCCCAGATGAATTTATGATAAGATCAAAGGAGAATTGCAATGAGAATGTCTCTCAAGATCTCTCTCATTATTGCATCCAACAAGTATGAATAAGTTATCATATATTATAGAATAATACGAACATATAACCATACATGTGGATGGGTGTGGCACTTGCTAGTGAAAAATTGCAAATAATCATCAATGTGTTACCAACAAGTTACTATTGTATTGAAGAATGGGTTGCAATCTGTGTAGTACTGCAAAATGTATTGAAACATTGTTATTTTTGTTTAATTATATTTTATATGGTAATATAGATATTCACTATATATATATATATATATAGTAAAGAAAACTTCGCGGAGAAATTTAAGGGATGTTCTCCCAAATTCATGAATGTTATCCTTAATAAACCTATTGGTATAGAATAGTTTGTGTAACCGAGGAAGATTTGAACTAAGTGCATGTTGACATGAAATTATCCAAATGCCTAACAATATTAGCAACAACTAGTTGAGGTAACCTCTTGGACTCTCTACTCATCAACACACATACACATATTAGCATGCAGTGCAATGTGAAAGAAAGAGGACTTTTTTCTTGCCCATATGGGTTCAAATTCCATTGAGGTTTGTTCGGACAAGAAATCTTGGTGGGGGGTCTTTAAGCCCATTCGACACCCAAGGTGCACATAAGGGGTACACCTCGATGATTTATAACCATGGGATGGAAGCTTGACTTAGATAATGTCCCAATATAGTTGACCAAACACAATTGTTTCCAAACATTTAGCACATGAGCATGTGGTGCAATGAGAAAGAAAGAAAAAAAAATTCTTGCCCATCTAAGTTCAAATCTCACCAAGGTTTATTTCGATGGGAAATCGGGGAGGGTAAGGAGGGGGCGAGGGGGTGGTTTAACGAAATTTAGGAACATATATGAGGTGCACAGATGGGGTATAACCTCGTGATTTCCTATCATGGGACTCATGCTTGACTTAGATGATGTCCCAATATGGTTAATCAAATAGGACTTGTTTCCATAAATTTATAGCCTAATGGGTTAGCTAAATTAATTTGAATGGTCTATTTCAAAGTAGAGTTCAGAGTGAGGTCTTTGATTCTAGTCTAGCTCAGGTTTAACTCTGGTTGAATCTTTCTAGTTGAACAATGGTTATTGTGGCTAGTGGTTGAGCTACCCAGATATTCCAGGGAAGAGGAGAAATCCTGCGAGGTTTTCCTTGATATGATGATGATGATTAACGTCCACTAAGATTGATTGGTTAGACTTTAAGAGGGTAAATGATTACTTTTGATTCTTTATAATTTTACTTGTGATTCTTTATGTATAGCTATAGAACTCTAGCTTATCCCAAACTTTAAAGTTTTATAAAAATTCAAAATAATTTAAAATGGATTTCAAAATATATTAATAAACTTTAATTACAATAATAAAAAAAATTAACTACTTTTGATTTATGTATAGCAATAGAACTCTAGATCACCCCAAAAATTGAAATAGATTATACAATATTAATATTTAAAGTTTAAAGTTTTATCAAAATTCAAAATGGATTTCAAAATATATTAATAAAATTTAATTATAATAAAAAGAAATATTAATAAACTTTAATTACAATAAAAAGAAATTGGACCACTTTTTTTTTATGTATAGTAATAGAACTCTAGATCACCCAAAAAATTGAAATAGATTATACAATATTAATATTTAAACTTTAAACTTTTATCAAAATTCAAAATAATTTAAAATGGATTTCAAAATATATTAATTATAAGACCTTTAAAAGGATCCTGAGTGTCTCAAATTCCTATTTATTATTATCCATCTGGTTTCTATCCCTAACAATAGCTTTTCTATTTCTAATTATTGCCCATTTTCCTTCTTTCCTGGGTTCTTTTACCTTTTGAACTTCCTTCCTTAATTAAGTTTGGTCTTTCGGAATGAGGTCTTCATTTATCAATATTTTTGACCCTTTTAAGCTCCGAGAGTTACTAAGTATGCTATATTTATGGTCATTACAACTTACTTTGACACAGATCAACCTATCTTTATGATCAATTATTTATCCTAGCCTCTTTGCTTCTATGATGTAAGTTGTATCAATTTCTGATTTATTTTTTAATTCTTTTTTTACTATTGCTAGTGTATCCTCCTCTTGTTGTTCTTTTATACCAAAAACTATGAGGTTCAAGGCTCTTTTGTTAAGCTCATAGTCCAGTTCGATTAACTTATTCATTTCATCTTTCATGGGTTTGATACCCAATTTGTTTTCCATATTATTGAGGGTCAAATTGTTTGTTAGTTTTTCTTCTATCTCTTTAATCCTATCTCTAAGTTGTAATTTTCTTCAACCCCTCCTTCTTGGGTTGATTGTTTATGTTTTTCCATTTCTTGAATTCTATCATTCATTGACTGCAATTCACTCTTGAACCCTAAGAATCTATCCTCTATTTGAGTTTGAATGGTATCTTTAATTTTTTTTTATCAATCATTGCCTCTAGCTCTATTTGTAGTTTTGTGTCTCTTTCTTCACTCATTTTTTCTAATGTTTCTAACTCTATTTGGATTTTGGCATCTCTCTCCTCTCTTCTTTTTTCTATTGATTCCATATAATCGTAAAGGATCTCTATGGTGATTTTGGGGGGCCTCCCCTTGTTAGGTTGAGCTTTTGGAATAGGTGGTGGAGTGCTCATATTGAAAAGAAGAGAACAAAAAAGTAACAATTAATATTATGGATTGACTATCTCTCAAATCAACTTTTACTTATGAAACTTAAAATAATCACCCACTGTCCTACACCTCGAGGGCCCCAATCAAAGGAGAACTTAAATAATCTATTCGACTAAATAAATTTATCCATCCTTAAAACAATTTCTTTACTAAAAATGATTAAGCAAAATAGTATTGATTAATAACCAATCAACCATTAATTAATTAAAAAAATAATATACTCACTCTAAACTTAAAATGTTAAACTCACTTTTCTATTTACACAATCGTGATGATTAACAAATCGATTATGATCTAGAGGTAAAACCTCATTGTTAATGAGAGATAACTTATAAAAAGAAAATAGATTTTAAAATAGAAAAAACCTTTTTTTAATCAATTATTTGTATAAGCAATTGTGATGGTTCACAAATTGGTTATAATTGAGAGAGACTCATCAAATTACTTCAATAAAACAAATGTTATAGATTTCCTACAAAAAAATGTTTAAACTTTATTTATTTAATGACGTGGAAACTACCTTAACGGTTCCATTCCTTTCACAAAACGCAAATGCAATCATTCTTCACCCCCTGGACATCTCCCGACTCCCGTCGAGTCGATTATTATTCTGTGCCTCTGAAGCCTCTGGTGAATAAATAACTTGACATCGTTTTGTTATTTTGAATCAGGGTTTCGGAGAGGCAATCCGTTCATTGATCATGAGAATGGAAACTCCGGCCAATACATTTATGGACGACAACTCCGACGACGAGAAGAGCATTTTACCCAGTTTTTGGTCTAGATCCGAGCTCAAGTCCATTTCACGAGACACTGTATGCCCTAATTTTCCTCTCATTTGTTTTTCAAATTCACATTCAATTTCCTGTCCAATTTAATGTCCATTTCCTTTACCTTAATTTGAATGCACTTAAAGAAAGTAATGAAAGGATTTTTCAAATGCACATTCAATTTCCTGTCAAGATTTCTTTACCTTAATTTGAATGCAGTTAAAGAAAGGATTTTTCAAATGCACATTCAATTTCCTGTCAAGATTTCTTTACCTTAATTTGAATGCAGTTCAAGAAAGGATTTTTCAAATGCACTTTCAATTTCCTGTCAAATTTAATGTCCATTTCCTTTACCTTAATTTGAATGCAGTTAAAGAAAGGATTTTTCAAATGCATATTCAATTTCAATGTCCATTTCCTTTACCTTAATTTGAATTCAGTTAAAGAAAATAATGAAAAAAAAATTCAAATGCACATTCAATTTCCTGTCAAATTTAATGTCCATTTCCTTTACCTTAATTTGAATGCAGTTAAAGAAAGTAATGAAAGGCGAAATGGAGTACGGAGCCAGTGGCTACACGCTTATCGATTGCCGCTATCCATACGAGTATGAAGGCGGTCATCTCCAGGCAAAATTCATGT